>CANXYI010593168.1:0-11836 GCA_948208565.1 Hura crepitans
AACACATACATCACTTATTAGAGATCCATCATTATAGCACTAACCAATCTTTCTTATATTACAAAACCATAATTAATCAAATACTAACCATAATATATGCTTCATAAGTTTTAATGTCTTTATACAAAATACAAATAAGCTTTCTATGAATACTTAAAACTCTATGATTCATACAATAAGGTGAACCCAAATAATAATCTCCTTTTATCTACTTGTATCTGCTGAAACCTATATTTCTTTTGCCAATTCACATACTCATAACCTAAGTATCGCAACAAATACAATGCACTAAAAATGGAGCTTAGTAGTTTATCTAATAACATAATATATATAGAACCATAGACAATACACATTTACAATATTTAATAGCACCAACATACTTTTAATAGCATGACAAAATATATATGTATATGCACAAGAACTTAATAACTCTACATGCATTTCATTTTATGATTTACGATTTACTTATACATAATAATATCCATAATACATAACAAGATGTATAAATAGATTCCATATATATGCATTAACATTTAGGTCTATAACATGAAATTCATTTCATAACATTATTTATTTGCTATTCCATTTCCTTAGATTTCTTATAAGTTATTCATTACCTTAATTAATTTAATTTCTTAAAATTGCCTATAATCAATTGACAGTATACCTAAATTGGATAATGGGATATTAACCTTAGGGGTCTCATCAGATATCTAATGGCCCACATTTTGGACCTCCTGACTGCTATGTGTAGTGGCCCTATGAGCCTCACACTAGCTACACTCACATAGGTGTTTACAATGGTCCTATAGACCTCACAAAGGCTGCACTCATATAGATATGTGTAGTGGCCTTATAGACCTCATAGTAGCTGCACTCATAAAAATGTGTGTAGTGACCCTATGGACCTTATGACAATAACAACCAAATAGGTGTGCGTAATGGCCTTATGGTCCTCATGGGGACAATACCCATATAGGTGTACGCAATGGCCCTAGGGACCTCATAATAGCTACACCCGTATAAAGAGCTATTAAAGTACCCTAGTAGCTACTATTTATCCCTAGTTGATTGGTCTACCCATTTAGACTAGTTTTTCGTACATTTATGGGCCATCACCATATTCAATTTTGTTCCATATACATTACATAGCTTACGTCCATTTTATAATATTTTTATCAACACATGACCAACTTGGTATAACTATTCTATTTTTTCATGTTTTATTTATACATTATACATTAAGCTATCACACATATAACATATCACTATTTAAGTAACTTAGGCATATGAACAAGTTAGTAAGATGCAAATTACATATTCTTGTTTTAAGGCATCAATTTTGTGTATGTTTACCTATATGTATAAAATAGGCATATATACATAACATCGTCATACATATATTGCAATTCTTGTACACTTTTTATCATAATTATTTTATGACTTCTTTCTCAAGATATGACTTCGCATTTAAGACGTTAATATGAGGCATCTGGCCTAACAAGCATAGCAAACCATTTTACCTTATGTCCATAATTTTTGCATCATATAACATCTTATTATATCTAAAGACAAAGCATGTACACTTTTATGCAAAGGTTCATACTTAACACCCATTTATCATTTTTGACATATTTAGTTTATACACACTAGGTACTATAAATTATGTTTAACTTATGCCTAAAAGTCAACATTTAATAAATCATGCATAGCCTACATAACCATACTTCATGACCAACATACTTAAATAGCTTTAATTGTGCTCTAAAAAGCCACTTATGTCATAGTTAATGTATATACACACTATCATATATTTAAGGATACATTATGTCAATCATGTACATTTATTTTAGTTTATCTTTATAAGATCATCATAAGACATGGTTAAATCATAAAATATAGCATACCTCATATTATCTTACATCTCAAATTTCTAACATGTATAGCCATAAAATCATATCTAACCCATTATCAATTCTTATATTTATCTCATGGTATTCTCATTTCCCTTAGTTTTTCATTTATATATATAAGTGCACACATATTATACATTTAACGCCCGAAAAATACCAGTGTTATGAATAGAACTTCTCTAGATGTGAATAGTGTTTTCTTAAGTCTAGGAGCACTAATCCTACTAAATGGAAGTATTAATCATAACATAATTTTGGGTGAAATTTAAAGTTAAAACTAAGTTATTTAGGTGGTTAAAAATGATAGTTAATTTTTACGATAATGTTATGTGAATAGTGACCTAGTTTTAGCTGAATCATAAAAAATATTCAAAAGTTGCTTAGAAAATTCTAGGATTAGTAAAACCTAATACTAAAATATTCCAAATAGTGCATTGGCACTAGAATTGGCATTTTTGGAGTTTGGGAAGTATTTTTACTAAATCAAAAAAAAGTATATAATGGCATTTTATTTCATTTTTCTTATTTTTTTAACTCTAGTTTTTAAAAGGTTATGTAGCAATAATTATAGGATTTTAAAAGAGTTAAATTGAGGCTAATTGAGAGAAATTGAAGTGGAAATAAGAGAGGAAAAATAGGAGGACTAGAGAGGAATTTTGCCTAGACTATATAAA
The DNA here is from genome assembly GCA_948208565.1 of Hura crepitans. Classification (NCBI taxonomy): domain Eukaryota; kingdom Viridiplantae; phylum Streptophyta; class Magnoliopsida; order Malpighiales; family Euphorbiaceae; genus Hura; species Hura crepitans. The sequence continues at coordinate 2,588 of CANXYI010593168.1, forward strand.
GGTCAAAAAATTGATTATTTTTTGTCATTGTTGAATAGTTCTTCTTCCTCCCTCTTTCCTTTTAGAAGCCGACACACCTCTTCTTCCATGGAAGAGTGATTTCTCTCTTTCATCCCTTAATTCTCCTCATTCTCTTATATCTAAATAAATCCTTCAAGCCTTCATGACCCTTAGAAGCTGTTAGAAGTGAAATATCACAAAAAAACCAAAGGATTTGCTCAGTTTTAGGTCTCAATGAATAATGCTCATTTTTTGTTTAGGTAAGTTTTTTCAAGTTCCAACATTTTTCCTATATCCTATAAGTGCCTAAGAGTCCATCTATTTGGTTAATTTTAATTTTTGAAGTGTATTTGATTTTACATGATTTTTACAAAATCAAATATACAATTGGCAGTTGACCTAGGTTAGAATCGAAAGGATAAGGGAAAGGAGAAGGTATAAGTGGGCTCGTAATCATCTATTGAAATCATAGTAAGTGTAATTATGGAAAGTAAAGTGTACATGTGTGTTAATGTATTTATAGGTGTGTATGTTGAGTATGTGAGTGTGTTAAAAACATCATAAATGAGCATTAATGCATTGTAATAATTTAGGTGGATTATTTGCTATGTATATGATGTCTTCAGTGTGTTGATATGCATGGTCGATACATAAGGGTAGTATGGGTAAATCACCTAAGTGGGTAATGTGTGTGTATGTGAGTTAAATAGTATGCATGCATGTTAAGGTATTGACATATGTGATGATGACACATGATTTAATGCATAGTTTATAGTATGTTAAATGTGGTTCAATGCATATGTAAGTGTTTTAATAAGAGATGGCAGAATGGTTAAAGGGCATGGAATGCATGTTTTGTGATGCATTATGATGTGTGTTAGTATGTATGTATAATTGTCATTATGTTAGTATATGAGTTGATGAGTTAGTGCATGAAAAAATGCTAAATGATTATTTTATATGTGTATATACATGGTATGGCCAAATGGCCTATGATATTTGATATGGGTGTGTTATTGGTCTATAGATGCCTAATATGTTAAATCTAATATGTGTGATATGTTTAAGACATTATGAGCTGAAATTGTGATTAAGACATAGTGTATCTCTTTTTGATGAAATCATGCCTATTATTCCTATGATGTATTATAAGAAGTTGTATAAGGACATGAGTAAATTGATATCTTTGGAACACTATATATGAGTTGTTATGTATATTGTTTTAAGCTTAGGCATAGTTAAGATGAGAATAATGGATATTGTTTCTCGGTTGTTCATTTGTTGGCCAAACAACCTTATTGAATTTAATTAAGCTATTTAAGTTAATTAAATAAGAAGTTAAAATATAGTGATTAGCTCATGCTAGTTAACAACCTAGATTGGATAGGTTGATTAGTCAACTAGGGTTTAGTAGCTACTAAGGCATTTCAATGTCTTGTTAATGACCTTCAGGTCTATATTATGACTTTTGAGTTTGGTAGTGACTTTTGAGTCTAGAAATGATTTTCGAGTCTAGTAATGACCTTCGAGACTGGTTTGGGAACCTTTGTGATTCTAATGGCCTCGATGGCCTGTTATCCCCATTATCCAATATAGATAAGTGTTTCATTAAGTATGGACATTGATATACATAAATGATTAATTAGTTAATTATTGAGATATTAGTTCATGATGTTATGTTTAAATATGGACATTATGAGGAATACTTATTTATGTGATTGATGTATGCTTTAATGGTTGCTTTAGCCATAAGTATAATTTAAGCATGTAAGAATATAATTATATGCATTTATTCATCATTTCATACATATGCTTAGTGATGTATAAGCACCTTAAATTTTCTTAATTGCACCACTAAAAAAATTTTGCTTAGTGCATCATTTTATTTACGATGCATTAGTTAAAGAACTAGATTAGAGTCAAAGCCTCAAATTTGTTGCAAATAAAAAACAAGCTACTTTTTGGTTATTTTGTTGATTTGTATATATTATTATTGTGATTTAATTGGTTTGATGGCACTTGTATATAACTTTAGAGGGATTAGGCCTAATATGGGATATTATTATTTTGTAACTGCTTAAAACAAGTTTTAAACTGTATTTTGATTTTTATTTACAAATGTTTTCTATTGTTGAGATGTGCTATGGTTGTGGATGGTCAAAAGGAAAAAAAATAATGTTGAAAATGAAATGAATGAATTATAGAAGTATTGTTTCCATATGCAGGTTACTATTGATTTTGGTATAATGCCCCGATACAACCATTATGGTACCTGATTTTCGGCATGAGGATTCTTGAAATAAATGTAACATATGGAATGGAATTTAATTATTTTAATTATTGAATTTTTGAGACTTAAATATTAAATCAATCATGGTTTGAGAAAAGTTTTAAATTATTCAAATTTTTAAGTAAAGGTAAAAGAGATAAATAAGTTCGATAACACATTTGTGTGTGTATTTCTCATTCAGGTCCAGCAACTAGATCAAGTAAGGGGTGTCATAATACATATACATATTTTACTTGTCCATGCTAATAATTCACTTTAATGTATCTAATGCTCTATGTACATTCAAACTATTATATTTATCATCCCATTTAATACCACATTAATACGTTAACACATTTTTAGTACCTCATAATACCTATAAGCTTTATTGTTCTATTATATATAACCTGTTTTTGTTTATGAGCAATGCCACATAAACATAACTATTCTTAGCTATCTACTAGGGAATAGATATTTATGCACAAATTCTTCATTTAACCATACATAAGTATATATGTGTGTGTATGCTTTTATGTATGTATGTATGTATACACATCTAGCCATTTAATTATAAAAATACACATCATAAGCTAATACCACTTAAAACATACTCAATTTACATGTTCTTAGTCATAAATTCAATACTCTCATCTTTACCAAAATAGTTTAACCATATAAGTGTCTAAACCATTTCTTTATTAAAAGTTTAAGCCAAATTGTTAAAAAAAAAAGACTTTAAAAGTAAGTTCTTAAGCTTAAAGAATTTCAGTCAATATGGTTCATTCTTTTAAATTAAACTTTTCCCTTTTCATTTATTCATTTAACCCTATGCCCTTATGTGATTACATATTACTCATTCAATAACTCAGCATATAAGTCATATATGGATAGGCACAGCATCAAAAACACCCACTTCATTTTTAATTCCCTCATTTACACAATTAAATTTCATGGTTGTAATGCCTATTCAAATACTAATACATGTGTAAACCAATTCTCATCAATATTACACTCAAACATAACATACACATTGACTAAAATCACATATCTGTGACACCCCTTACCTAGTCCATTCATCAAAACTGAGCGAATGGTGGCACATAACTGAGATCTAACTTATCATACATCTCATCTTACTTATATCCCATATAATCTACAACTCTATATAAAAGCAAAACTTATCATTCTACTTATAAAAATCAGCCTTAAGAAAAACCTCACTATAGTTATACCATTAGGGATCATCATGTCAAAAATTCACTAGAATAATAGTTGTCCATAGACACTAGCTCAAATATTTACCTATAATAAAACACACTTCTAAAAGCATCCAAACATCACATTCCAACTCGATGATCCTTTTGATCACTCCAATACATATCAGCTCATCTCAATCATAATAACATATATTCAATGTTCCTTAAATATACATAATCTAAAATACCCCTAATATAAACATTCGCATATCCATCATAAGCACAACATGCACTATTCATACCTAACATATATATACATACACCATCATTTATCATACATATATTATATTCAAAATCACATAAGATTATAAGTAATCCCTTAATACATATTATTGTCTTTATACAATTTTAATTATATAATGTGTATACAAAACCCATAATCCAAACCCATAATATTACAACTTTTTAGGCTTATACATTATAATATGCAAATTGCATGATGTGACTTATCTTTGAACCTCTTTTCTATATTTTAGACAACCTTTATCCATGCCTTCCCATTTACTATAAAATCATAATTTAGACAATGTCATCATACACATTCATTTATTTATGACACAACATATTCACACATTATTATCTCATTATAATTTTCATTTTTAAGATTATAATTATATCATATGATAATTTACCATTTTGCCTATATATAAGAGACATGTACTCAAAATTGGATATTGGGAATCATCATTGACCATAAAGGTCTGGCATTTACTCGAAGGTCTAATACATTAACAACAAAGGTCTAATATACTGACCTCGAATGTCTAGCCTGAGGGCAAATATGTTAACTTATAGGTATGGCCCAAAGGCAAATATGTTGAACGTAAGTTTAGCTTGAAGGCAAATATGTTAACCTCTAAGTCTAAAATAAGCATTGAAGTGCCCTATCAGTTGCTAATCTCCTTAGTTAACTAGTCAATCTATATAAACTAAGTTATCGACATATATAGGCTATTACTATATTACATTTAGTTTCACATTTAAAGAATAGCTTAAATAAATTTTTAGATCTTCCATAGTTAACAAATGACCTTTGGGAAAAATAAAACATTAACTTAATGTGAAGATCATTTAACCACTCATTCATGTATTTCAAGCATCAAAATAACATATCATAATAGTTTATTAATCATTTTTTTATAAATAGTGGCATAATCTCATACATGCCTTAAAATCACATTAATATTACAGAAACTAATTTACCTTGTCTTTTCGCTATGAGAATGCCTTAAGCATTTCTCATCTCATATTAGGCCCTCTAGTTATAGTGGCTATCATTGCCATTTTGAACATACTTGGCACACACCAAGACCAATCACATTAGTATTTGTTAATGATAATATTACACTGTTATCATTTTATTATGGCCATAGCAAAATCACATGGATACTCGTATATATATATATGTATATATATATATATATATATATATATATATATATCAAAATTGGAATATTACAGAACATATTTTACTCATAACATCAAATTATTTTCATCATCTTAGGCCATTTTAATCTTAATATCATATCATTATATTAATATCATTAAATGTTTCTTTCACACAAATTAATTCTTAATTTAAGTCATTCAGCTTTAAGTAGATTATCGTAGCTCATTTATAACTTATGTCTCTTATTATCTTACCCATCATGCTTTATTTATGAATATACACAATTTACTCTAATTTATACATTTATTTGGAATATGATTGCATGTCTTTACATGTCAAATTCATATATAACCAATTTCTCACGTTTAGCTTATTCACATAATTCAATTTGAGAATCATCTAGACATATCACTCTTATTTTCTCATTTTTAGCTCATAACATCACTTCGACATTAGTTTGCATTTTTTGTCATACTATTATTCATTATCATTATTATGTATTTATGCCTTGAATTTTTACATTTCTAACTATAAAATACCATTTTCATTTAAACTAACATACTCTTATTATTCTCATCATAGCAATGCATCATTAGGCATATAAATCATCTCATATCATACTTAAAAAACATTATTAGTCATTAATACATCAAAGTATTAAAGTACTAATAATCACACTTATTACAATTCAAGAAATAATTATATAAACAAAACATACACATATTTCATTGAATAACTTTAAGATTATTAACATAAACCTAAGATATCATTTCATGCCTTTATATTTTTATCCATTTTCTTTCTTCTAATAATGTTCTTGGGACCTAATTAATTATCTAACATTTATACTTCCTTCCACATATATATTAATGATTTCCATTATACACATACATTATACATCATCACATAAGTCTTATATACATTTTGATATTCAAACATATGTTTATTATGTAACCAATTTCTTACTTAAACTTAACTTAATTTCCATTTATGGTTTTAAAAATGCCATAAACACCATTTACTCCTTTAAGGGCCATTCAACTACCACTAGCATATAACTTATATCGATTCCTAATTTTTACATGTTATTATCACATGACATTTCACAAGGCATGCACCCTTTCTAAACATATCCTAGGCCATATTTATATGCCATCCTCTTATGTATTACGCTACTTATACATTAGTTGCCTATTTCATCATTTATCTTTCATTATTCCTTTATGACTAATTCCCCATAACCACAATATTCATATTCAATTATCATCCCTATTACTCTTATTAATGCTATTCATAACATATTCACTTGTAACATGCTTTATGCACTTTGAGGTAACTCTTAGCCACAACATAACACTTATTCAACCTAATTATTATTTATATCCTATCTCAATCATCATATATCATTTTAGTCTTAATTATACTAACCATTGCATTATAACATCAAAGTATACTTATACATAGCATAATCAACAAACACACTTCAATGCACATACATTAGGTCATTTGGCCACTATCACATTAACACTTCACTTCACTAATCAATTACTATAAACACATAATTTCATATTTATACAATCACTTAACAGAATTACAAAGCATCTATCATTATATACTTATATAATTCACAAGTTACATACACAACATGCACACACTATCTATTATATTGATTACACATACCTCTAAGCTTATTTACTCCCCAATAGCTTTCTCAAGCCATCACTTTACATTTTCCATAGCCATTCTCTTCTTTCTATATAAACATACAATAATCTAACATATAAAAATTCATAATAAATTCCACATGCCTCTAATCTTTAAACCAACTTTAGCAAGCTCTTATTAAACCTCAAATATACCATAGAAAAATATAAAAACTCAAAAATAAACTCTTAATTAAATGTTGGTCACTATTTATCCAAGACATAAATCTTCAATTCTCTCTATCTAGCCTTGTTTTTGTGTAATTAAAGGTGTAATTAAGGAGTAGAGGTGTTACTTTAGTGGTTAAAAGTCAGATTTAAAGCTTTAATTGAGATGGGAAGAGAGAGAAATGGAGGAGAAGGGAAAATAAAGGTTTTAACATAGAATAGGAAAAAAGAAGGTAAATTTTTTTTGCTGCCATAAGTGCCACAATAGCCCTAATGTACTTCTTAGATCGAAGGCTAGGATTAACTTAAAATCTAAGGTTCAATATTTATTTGGCTTAAAAATTCCCCTTTTAATCCACTAAAAATGATTTCTCTTCAATCATCCACCAATTATCATATTTTTATTGTCCAATAATTCATTTGTATCAATATCTAAAGGCCTTAAAAAATCATGCTCAAAAATCAAGAAAATTAAATTAAAAATGTTTCTTTTATCTTTACCTAATTTTTATAAAATACTACACAATGTTTAAAAATTCTAATACCATACCATCAGATTTTTGGGTCTATCATTAAATTTTCTATCCAAACCCTCTTAGTAATTATAGTCTCTCAATCAAAAAGCTTCCATCCTTTAACCATTCGTTCCCATCCCTTACATCCCATAAAAAAATAGCAATCTAAAGTGACATTTTTGGTATATAAAATAAGGACATTTCAAGGAATCTCTATGGTTTATGTTACTTTTCCTAAGAAATACATAATAGAATTTTAAAACTTTTTAAAAAAGAAAACATTAATTTAAGGACCTAAAAGAATCAAATTGTTATTTATAATTAACTAGTAGCATTTGAATGTTTACCATAAAAAACTTCTAACAAATTCCTTCTTTTGCTCTTTGCACTAGGTTGTCGCAAACCACAATGTTCCATAAGATTGGGAGCACCTTTAATGTATCTACATGATGAGATTGAGGAGTAAGTGTGTAAATTGCTAAGGCCTAGTAAGCAAAATACACAAATGAGGAAGAATAAGGAAATAGAAGCATTTATGCCTTATGATTTGCATGTAAAATAACTGCAAATTGCTTTTCTTTGTGCTGCTATAATTCATATCTATTTATACCTTAATAAACCTTATTTAGGCTAGCATTTAACTTTTAAAAACTAACGTAAAAATCCCACTAAAGGGTAGCCCTTTCTAATCCTACACATATAGGTCAGAAATTAGGCTTATGAGAATATGCATATGGACCCATGTGGATTTCTATTTTATGGCTCAACAAGGCACACAAAATCCAACCATTATAAGGTCTAATTTAACACTTTTTAAACCTTAAAAGGTCTAACAAAATTAGACATCAAATGTAAGAAGTACTGGTCAACAATTTCTAGTTTTGGAAACCCTAGTTCTAGTTACCAAATAAAGGAAATGATTGAGCTTTGAGCTTAGTGATAAATAAGGAAACTCAAACTAAGGTTTCTAAAAGTGGACCTAGTTTCTTCTATTCATCCTTAGTTGATACCTCATATCAACATGCCATTCAAGTACTTTGAATCTCCTCTTTAACATTTATATCTGTGACCCTATGGGCTTCCTAAACATATTGGCAATACATAGTGCACAAGAATCCTAATCTAACATAAATTCCTATGGTCCAATCTCATTGGCCTAATAATTCATTCCCAATCAATTTTCCACTTATGTATAAGTCTAGAGCAGTGTCTAGCCATACATTAAGACTATCTTGGTGCTAGAAATGTCAAGTGCTTTGACATAACACTTTCATATATAGTTACTATGCAATTCATCATTTTACTAAACTTTTTCTCATTTAGGATTGACTACGGACATGAATTAACTCAATGCTTGATTAGGTATTTTAAATCAAGCCCTACACATGTCAATTCTAATATATACATCTTTATTCCTAAATTGCTCCTAAGAATCTCATTCAAAATTGTATTTCACTCTAATCAGAGATTCCCTGAACAAAGATATATTAGACTTGTGAGATAAACTCTTCATTATAATTTAAGGTTGTGAATCCTCTATTGATCACTCATTTACCTTCATGTATCTCATACTACACCTAACTTCCTAGCTATGTATACATTATGGTGATATAAAACCATCGAAGTCAAATATACCCTTTGATACTTAAGATAACTTTAGTGATCTCAAGTTAGAAGATACTTGCACCTATTGATATAATGAGATGACTTCATTGACATAAATTATGTATCCATGTGAAGATCTCATTTTTGTGTCTCCAATAAACTTATTTCTTAAACAAGCATCCACATTTTAACTCTAAGCATCACCATGCTTATATCTTCTGAGAACTAATGTTTAACCAAGTTAAAGAGTATAACATGTGCTACTCTATCCATATTAACAATGTCCTATCTTGTTAATACTATGATTACAAATAGTTCAAGTGTTTCACATTTGTATGTAATA
>CANXYI010593304.1:0-10203 GCA_948208565.1 Hura crepitans
AGTACTCAATTAAGTATGTCTAATCAAGCCGTAAAAATGTTAATTCTAATATCTACATCTTTATTTCCAAAATGTCCTTATGAATCTCATTCACACTTGCATTTCACTCTGATAAGAGATTTATTGAATAAAGATATATTAGATTTGTGAGATAAACTCGCTATTATAATCAGAGGTCGTGAATCCTCTATTGGTCACTCAAATTCCCCATTATAATATGAGGTTATGAAACCTCTATTGATCACTCAACTACCTTCAAGTATCTCAGACTATTCCCAACCTCCTAGCTATGTATACATCGTTGTGAAGTAAAAGCACCGGAGTTAAAGTATACTCTTTAATACTTAAGATAACTTTGGTGATCTCAAGTTAGAAGATACTTGCACCTATTGACATGATAAGATGACATAACTAACATAAATTAAATATCCATGTGAAGATCTCATTTTTGGGTCTCTAATGAACTTGTTTCTCAAACAAGCCTCCATAAGTAAACTCTAAGCATCACTATGCTTAAAGCTTGTGAGAACTACTATTTGACAAAGTCAAAGAGTATAATATGTGCTAGTCTATCCATATTTACAATGTCCTATCTTATTAATACTATGACTAGGGATAGTTTTGGTATTTCACATTTGCATGAAATAAAAATCTCACATCATGAACTTTTCATGATTTCCTTTGCAATGTGATATGATACCAGGGACTTTATTACAAAGTTTAAGATCCATGTCAAAAAAATGAATTAATCATAAGCACTTATGTAATAAAGAATGCCTTTTATTATAAATGAATGTTTAAATGTACACAAAATATCCCTATTACACATGTGCTCTAGGGTATGCAAATAATAGGAACCACTCTATTGTTGATGACTACTTTAGGTAATCACTTGAGTTAGGCCCTGACCAAAAGAGGTTTAAGGGATATGAAGATGTGATAAGATCATAGTTTTATATGCTAGTGATGTATTTGGGATAAATTTCTTCTCTTGCTAACTTTCTTTTTCTTACTTACTATGTTTCACTTTTGAATTTTACTCTTTTCAAGTGCAAAGTATGTAATTATTAGTGCATTGAAAAAATTATGTGACACACTTTACAACTTTTTTGCTTGTTAGCAGGCTTTTATGGTTAAAAATAAAGAATTGGATAATGCCAACAAATTTACCACTTTGAGAATTATAAAAATTGATACTTTAAATAAGACCCAAGTAGGGATAGAAGTTAAGATCCAAAGCTATAAAGAAACTCTCTTTAATGAGAGAAAATATATATTGACTTGGAAACTAAGTACAAGGTTGATTTGGAGGCCAAATAGAAAGAAGTCATTATGAACTTGGTGGATATGTTAATTTCATGTAGTTCCACATTTGGGCAGCTTTGGTGAAATGATACCCGAAGATAGATTGCTCCTATGTTGAAGAACTTGAACTTCTTAACAAAGGCACAGGCAATCTTTAACACCTTGATGAATTAGGGGAAGTTCATATTTCTATTGAAGTTATGGACTAACTTTGATTTCTTCTTTAAACCTTTTGTACCGTAATTAATATAGTGCTCAACTCTTTTATTGTTTAATTTTAGTTTCTTTCTTTTGTTTGCTTGTTATATTGTAATGTAAGCATTTGATGCTTACTTTGACATGTTAGTAGAATTTCCATTTGGATTTCTCTTGCTTGCTATTAATAATTCCTTTTAGTCTATAACTTTTAAATTTAACTTTGACAATGCACCTTATTTCCTTGTTTTATTTACTTTATTTCCCTTTCGTTATGTTAATCTTTGATTTTACTTGTGATTTGTCTTTCCTTATCTGATTGAATTGTTATTCATTTTGCTCATGTTTTAAATAATTGATATTGACAAAGCTTAATTTTGCATTTATTTATGCCAAGCTACTTAATTATTCTTAAGCTTGTACTTAATCAATTTTTATGCCAAATTCTTTGTTGAATTTGTACTTAAGTAAATGATTCATTATACAAAAAACATATAAAGATTTATACTTATAAAATCATAGTTTATTAAACTTATTAAATGATCTTTAGCAATGTTGCCTATATTACGAAAAAAAGTCTTCACCGTTCAGATTACTATACCTTATACAATGTATTTTTCTTAAGCTTTTAATGTTCCAAGTTCTTGGAACATTTTTGCCTTCAATTGTTTATAGCTTGTACAATATTGGGTTGATTACTTGCCACGTGCGGTCTTTCTTAATTAGGTATTAACTTGCTTACCCTAGTGTTACCTTATCCTATTTTTGCCTTTCTTATTAGCAGATCTCCTACTTGAAATTGTTTGGCTTTAATTCAAGTGTTGTAATACTCAAAGGTTTTTTGCTTGTATCATCTCTTAATTTTCCTTGATCATGACTAGGTCTAATTTATTTTCTCATTCTTTGAATTCTTCATTGAACATCTTCATTCTATATAGTGAAATTCCAATTTCAACTAGGATATTTGCTTGAGAACTATAAGTTAAAGAAAATGGTCATTTTAACTGTTATTCTATAGCCGTAAGTTACACTTGGTATTCTTCAGCCCAATTTCCCTTAGCTTCTCTTACCCTTTTCTTAAGGACATTGAATATGGTTTTACTCATTATTTTTGTCATTCTATTTGTTTAAGGGTGAGCTACTGATTTAAATATTAGTTAAATTTTGATATTTTGATAGGATTCTTTAAAAATCGAGGAATCAAATTGCTTTTCATTATTTGCTATGATTACTATTAGCAATCTGAATGAACAAATGATTTCTCTCTAAACAAATTCTTTTATCTTTTTTTTACCATTATAGTTGCTAAGGTTTTCTACTTCTACCCACTTGATGAAGTGTTTAGTACCACTATAAAAAATCTTCTTTGTCTTTTCGCCATTAGGAAAGGGCTTAACAAATTAAGTCCCCATTAGTTGATAAGGGTGTTCAAGGATTGATTAATTGATCCATGGAGAAAAAAACTAGTTCATTAAGTATTGATTTTTAAAATCATCAACCATTACACAGTCTATTAACTTTGGTTAGCTAGTTTATTGGTTTTGGTTTTTTTTGGATTGGTTAACCAATAATTAATTGTAAACCATTAATAATTTCTAGCATAATACAAAAATTAACCTTAAGCAAATTTCAAATGCAATTTCAATTGTTAAAAGTATTTAAAATTAAAAATTACAAATCAAATATAAATTTAGTCAATGTCCAAAATGAAATAAAACCAAAACATAATAAATAAGTTCAAAGACACTACATAAATTAAATTGATATTTTTGATCACACATTCATAATCAACTTTTCAACCTTTAAATTAGAAAACATTGTAACCATTTTGTCATAAGAATTTTCTTTAAAGCTAAAAAAAACTACTAATTAGTATTAAGGATGAAAAGAAGAAATTAGATTAAAAAGTTTAAAAGAATAGAAGAATTAATTCTTATCTCAACATTTTCAAGTTCTTTTGAGGCATGTTTAATAAAGATAGGTCTACCTTGAGATCTAAACCAATCTTGCTCAAAATAAGTGCTTCTGTAAGTCTATGAGTTAAACTAGACCTAAATGAATGAATGACATGACCTCTAATAAAATCATTACTATCATCCTCGAGTTCCTCATTGAAATACTATTCAACTTAATTTTTTCCTTCTTAGCACTTTTGATGACCTTTTTCTTTTTCAAAATTTGTCAAATAAAGTCATTACTAGAAAGCAACTTTCCATTACTTGTCACTCTTTGAACTCTTCTACTTGGTTTTGCAAGTGTAGATAAAGTCATGCATTTATTATAATAATTATACAAGGTAGTTAAAACCATTCTTAACTTTCTTTGAATGTTATAGCATTATCAACTTCATAAGATTATTAATGATAACCTCCATAGAGTCTAATTTAAAAGGAGGATCACATTATCGCAACAAACAATGTGATATTAACATTATTATCATTAGACCAATACTTATCATATTTCCTTTTAATTCTTATAGCCATTTCCCTCAAACTCAAATCCTCAATTTCACACCAAGAAGAAATCATAAAGCTATGACCATAATTCTGTCTCATGTACTCATTTGCAGTGACATAGAGTGAACTAAACAACTTTAAAGTGGTTTAAAAAGAATTTCAAGAAATGGGAAAAAGTTCTTAGCATATTCCTAATTTGAACCATTAGGTAACCTTTCTTTACTACACATTTCAGTCATATGCATTTTATCAGTTATCTTAAGTAACTTAAAATCCTTTTGGAGTTGCAACATAGATTTTAGTATCAAATACGTAAATTCCACCTAGTTCTACATCTAGACATACAAAAGTATTAGTGTCTATCAACTCTTTTATTGCAACCACTTTAAATTTGATTAACCTAGATAAAAAGGATCTCACATATTTGACTACATTTTGAATTCTATGAATTGAATTATTATGATTATTGAAATCATCTTTCACAATAACACTCAAAATACGGGCCACATATCTCATATCCAAGTATTTACCATACAAAAGATTACTTTCCCAAATATGTAATTGACTTCTTAACCACTGAATTCCTAAGTAATTAGATAATGCATTACTATAGGTCACAATAAAAATTCTACAAGTGCTCCAATTAATTAAGCATTTTTCAAATGCTAAACTAATTACCTCACTATAATGATTAGAAATTGGGCACAAATGATGATTTTCTTATGTTTTGTGTAATTCTCATAATAAAGTGATATGTGATACACATATAGTTTAAATTTTGAATGGAAGTCCATGTATCACAAGTAAGGCAAACTCTTAAAGTTAAATTCCATAAAAACTTCATCAATTTCAATTTCTCCTCTTTAAAAAGATTGTAACAATCTCTAGCTATTATGGTGCATGAAGGCATAACAAAAAGCAGTTGCATGGCATGAAAAAAATCATGAAATCATTCATGTTCCACAAATCTAAATAGCAATTTGTCAAATATGATTGTTTTGTTAGTAGTATGCCCTAAAGCACATATGTAATAAAGATATTTTTATGCATATTTAAACATCATTTATTAATGATATTGGCATTCGTTATTACATAGTGCTCATGTTTATTCATTTGTTTGATATTAATCTTAAATTATGTAATAAAGCATCTGGTATATAATCACAGTACAGAGGTAATCATAAAGGGTACATGTTATGAGATGCCTAGTATATAAATGTGATAATACCAAAATTACCCTTAGTCATAGTATTAACAAGACAAGACATTGTTAATATATATAGACTAGCACATGTTATACTCCTTGCATGGGTCAAGTAGTAGTTCTCATAAGCTATGAGCATAAATGATGCTTAGGGTTAATATATGGATGCTTGTTTGGGAAAAAGTATATTAAGGGCTGTGAGTGGGGATGCTCACAAAATAAAAGTTGCCACTTGGTACAAACTAAGAATCAATAAGCTTGGCATAAGCATTTTAATCTAATATAGGGACTAAGTCTTTGATCATCAAAGAACTGGATTCGTGGTTGACACTTAGTAGTCATTATGTCTAGTAATTAGTGTACATTCTCTGTACTACCTAGTAAAACCATGATTTTCTAATGTAGTGCAATATTTCTAAGATTTAAGATTCACATAATAAATATAAATAATATAATTACAATAAAATTAAATAATAAATTCATAATAATTCATGACATGGAATTTTCATCAATATAAGTACCTCAATATGCATCATACTCCTTATGTAATTGCACCATTAACTATATATGACATGAAAAACATGTTAATAATTGGAAAACATGATTTTAACAACTTATATTATGCAAAATCATATGAGGAAAGATTGAAATTGAAATTATGATGAATAAATAAGATATTTAACTATATTTAATGAGAAAACATGATTCTAATGCAAATAAACCTATAGGAATGATGAAAACATGATTTTTATGATGCATAAACCAAGATCTAGACCTTAGGATTTATTAATTATGATGTTTCAAGCAAATAAATGATTTTATTATAGAGAAAGATAGAATTTCATGGAAAATTCCTCCCATGGATAGAATAACCTCACTTTAAAGACTTTAAACTTTCATAATATTCTAATTTAATTTAGAATGTTGATACTTCTCAAGAACTAGCTAAAGCTCTCAAGAATCTCAATAACACACTCTTTCTTTAAAGAATGAGTATCTCTTGAATAATTGCTATGTCTAGTGTGTGAAGAGGTGAAGGTTATTTGTAAGTGTCAATTTAAGGGTGTTTAGATCATTTTAAACTCTATTTTTGGTGTATAGGCTAATAAAAACTTGTTAGGCATGATTTTAGTTAGACTTTAAGCTTTTAGAGACTTAGTAGTTTAATTAGAACACTATACTAACATTTCTTATCAGATCTAGATAGAATTATCATGTGGGCATTTAAAACTATTACTCGGTGGTTTTCCTAGCTAGTTGGGCATTTTATGGTTTCATGTGACTTAGGGTGGGATATACTTATCTTTGATCTTGGTTTGTTATAATATGTGACCACTTAAAGGCCAGTTCTATGTCTCTTATTTGTTCCTTTGATTATACTAGACTTACTTAAACTTTTCTCTCATTTTATGAGACAAAATGACCATTTTACACTTGAGGAGAATTTCCATTCTTAAGGTGTTTTCCTTCCTAAAGAGGTTCACCTACTTGAGCTTTTCCTTTAGTTATCATCATCCAGCACAATGAAAATTGGGAACTTAAAAGCTAGTGCTTATAGTTTGCCCCTCATTTAATGAAATTTGTGAAACATTTTTATGAGATGTAGAATTTACCAAAGGCTCTTTCTCATGAGAATGCATGTATAATTAAGATAAGAAATGCTTTCCTTTGCTTATTTGCACCTAGCAATTAGCTGTTGTTTGAATACTAGGTTGAACACCTTATGTTTAGATATCATGTTGAGCACTTTTAGGTTGAGTACCTTGTATTTGAATATTAGGTGTTACACTTTTATGTTAGATTGAGGTTTTGCACCTTTAAGTTAATCAATTAATTTGTGATTGAGGTTGGGCACCTTTTACTTAGATTGAGCATTTTTCTTTGGATTTGGCACCTTTCTATCTTGTTATGAACTTGGATTAGATTATGCATCCTAAAATGGCTTCAAGTTAAGCACCCTAAGATAATTTATGCATTATAATGTCTGGAATTGATCTAGATTATGTGTTTGTACTTGGACATCATCTTTACTTTATTTTGAGCTCAAAAGGCATTTTGGTCTTCTTACTTAGGGTTAAAATTCTCTTAATCGAGGGTGAATTTTGAAAAACTAGTGTACAATATTACTATTGGTGTTATTTTAAGCTTATATGTCTATTTTGACAGTTATAATGCATAAATTTGAAATATTTTCATTACATTTTTTCATTTCCTTTCTTATTTTGATATATTTTCATTTTTTCTCTTATATTTCCTTTATAATGGTGTGAGCACCTAACCAACCTAATATGGAGTTCTAAGACTTACTAGCTCAAGCTAAGCCTCTTAGAAGGGTCTATATTTTCAAAGATAGGCAAACATTCTCTAAGATTTTCCCTCTCATGCTACCTCGATAACTTTGGAGCATGTAAGGTGGTATTCTTTTATTTTTTTCTTTTTTATGCTTCAATGCATTAAAAATGTTGGACTTAGGCTAGAATCATCAAGATTTAATCCATAATTGGAAACCTAAACTTATTATACCCATTTAGACCTTGAATTTTTGAATTTTGGATAAAGAAAATGAAAGATTGCACTACTAATTATTCTTTTATGGATAAAACATCCATGCGGATGTTCACAGCATTGTGCAGTGGTTCTTATAGTCACATGCTAGTACTATCATGCAGTGGTTTCACTGTCATGCCCCAAAAATCCCAACAATTATGAATAGTACTTTCCTAAGATGAATAGAGTTCTCAAGACTTAGGATGCACTGAAGCCACATAATGAAAGGATTAATTATAATATAATTTTAGGCAAAGTTTGAGATAAATTAGAAGGCATTTGAGTGGTTAAAATGCTAAGAAAGTTTTTATGGTAGTGTCTTGGGAATAGTGATAAAGGCAAAGATGAACCATAAATTATTTTCAAAGTTTCTTAAAAAATTCTAAAATTTATATGAGCTGGTACTTAAAAATTCTAACGAGCCTAATAGTGCTAAAATTAGAATTTTTAGATATCGGGAAGTAACTTTTCAAAAATTGGGTAATAAGAAAAATAACGTATTTAATCGATTTTCCTTATAATAAAAGTGAATTTATTTAATAAATATGACAATTATTTTGGTATGGAAAGAGAAGGAAAAATGGGAAAAGGAGGGGAAAATAATTAATTTTGGGAGTTTTAAATAGTTAAACTAAATTAAAAAGTCCACACTTCAACACATCTCCCTTTCCCTTTCTTCTTCAAACCTACGGCACCTAATCCCCTCTCTCCACCATTTTCATGCCTTTCTCCTCCCTTAAAGCTCAATCTCCTCCACTAAAATGGTTTTATGTAACCCCTACAACATTAAACACTCCTAGGAAGTGGAAAAGTCGATGGAAATTGCTCGAAATTTTCATTTTTCAAGTCTTATGAATAGTAACCCACTTTGGTTTAGGTAAGATTTTTTTATTTTTTTCATTTTTCCTAGGTTTTAGGGGTGATCAAGAGAGGTTCTATGGTTCTCAACCACCTCAGTATGTGTAAACAAAATAGAATGCATAATTTCAATTAAAATAACTAAAATCTATATTTTGCTCATTATGTAATAAACGCTTGAAAATGTGTTATGCCATTAATGTCATACATTTAATAAGTTATATGGTTTATAATAAGGATACCGATGTGTTTAAAATGATGAGAATGGATTGGAATCAAGTGGATGTGAAAAATACGCTTATTGTGTCATATTATGCCTAATATGTAGAAAATTAGGGTTAAATGTCTAAGTGTAGTATAGGTCTTAATTAATCAAGAATTGGAGTATGTTGATATATTAGACATATTTTTGAGTGAATTGAAGCAAGATAATGCATTAGAGATGGAAAATGCTCAAAATGTGCATTATGTAAGTTATATGTACATAATATGTAAAAATGCCTTTAATTGTGTTTATGTGAATAATTTTCTTGTTGTTATACACGTCAATTATGTTCACATAATGTACAAGTTGAATGTGCTAATTATAGGCAAATGGTGTGTATTGGCTGAATGATCTAAGTGTTAAATTGGGGGTGTATACCTCTTATGTGCTAATTGGCTACGAGTAAGGTCACATAGTGACTAACAAAATGAATAATGGTATAATTGATAATTGTGCATAGAAATGAAATATCATACATGATTATATATAGTTATAAACATAGAGCATGAGAAATAGGTAATTTGTGTTAAAGAGGAACAATGGTCATAAAAAGCATAATAAATAAGCATGCTAGTTATGAAACTAACAAATGAAGGGCAAAAATGGCTAAATGGATGAATGCCCTAAATGGTCATGTAGGCTTATAATTTTAGTGTTGTAAGATCTAATTATACATGTATATGTTATGGAATATGGCCATGTAGTATGTATGTTGAAGAACATGAATTATGCTTGTATAGACATGTATGGTCGAATGGCACCATAACAGTGCATATTCATTATAGCTTACGAATTATGAGAACTTAAGTGCATACATGTTATATTCATTATACTTGATTATGAACATGATTAGTATCATGAAGAAATGAGGTTTAGAATTGAAAATATATTCTATAACAAAGATAAGCTTAAAAGTGTTTTTGACACTAAAGTTTGCGATATTAACCGTAAAATTGATAAGCCTTAAGGCATAAAGTGTTTTGAATGAAATTATGACTTCAAATAAATGTACATATGAATAAAACATGTTGAAAGTCCATTAATGAGATAAAAATGGTGTTTGGAAGTACATATGGCACAAATATGGCATAAATGGATGTTAAAACATGTAAGATTTCTAAAATGTCATTTTTAATAAAATAAATCAGTTTTAGTCATTCAATGGCTAAAACAAGTAAGTTAAAAGCTATTTAAGCTTACTTAATAAGATGAAACTAAAATACATCAATTTTAGCCCATGAGATGCAACAACCTATGAATGGATAGGTTGACTGGTCAGCTAGAGGATATAGCAGTTGCTAGGGCACTTTCCTAACTAGATGATGATCCAAGGGTTTACTTTTAGTCTTACCCATAGATTTATATTAAGGTCT
>CANXYI010593306.1:0-10557 GCA_948208565.1 Hura crepitans
TTTTCTTTTTAATTTTGAAGTCATTTTGTCTTATTTATGTCCACTATAGATGGCTAAGATTAAGTAAAAAGTTAATCCAATGGCTATAATTAAATTTCACATAAAAATCTCCTTTATTTAATCAATTTTTTCTCTCAAAATTTCTAGATTTTTCTACCATAAAATCATAATTCAATGGCCAAGATTTAATGCTTACTATTTAATCCAAGAGTCCTCCTTTCACCCTACACAAAAATCTTACATTTTCAATTACTTATTTAGCATTTTTCCTCTTTTTATTTCCATAAACATTTCTTGGATTTTAAAAATTCCAATTCAAATATTTTTAGACTCTTTAGATCATTTGAGTATCAACATGTTTAAGTTTTGGGTCTATTTGAGCAAAGTTGCTGAATTTTTATTTAGCCCTGATCACATTACTATTCATTTTTTACTGTTATAAAAACTTTATTTCTAATTTTAACCTACTTAATGACTTCAATTTCATTTCATATTTTGCTTAAAATTATTTTATAAATAATACTTTTATCAGATCAGATCAATGTCATCCAAATCCCGAGAAATACTATTCACAACTCGAGAATTTTTGGGAATTACAAATTCTCACTATATGAATCGACTACTTAATGCTCTTTTATAGCTGTTTATTTGTTGTCCTAGTTTGTATTTGGGCATTTTAATTCTTAAAATGCTAAATAAAATTGGGTTGAAAATAAATTAATAAAAAGGCCCAGTTTAAGGCCTAAGCATTTAAAATCCTAATTTGGATTTTAAGCTTCTGTTTTGGGCTCTAAATATTTTATATTTTTATCTCATCTTCTAATATAAGCTTTCAAAACATGTTTGACAGTACATAGTGAGTCAAAGTTATACTTGAATTAGGACTCTGTGATTTAAACTCATTAAGTCATTATTAATTTTCAATTAATAAATTCACTTTAATATAAATTAAGAGAGGCATATAGCTATGACTCATGGCCACCCAAGCGTCGAAAAGTCAGTGATTTGACTTAACCCTTCCATATATAGTTACCGGGCAATAAATTATTTTCACCATTCTTTATCTCATTGAGGTTTGAGTATGGACTTGTGTCAACTCAATGCTTAATTAATTATGTCTAACTAAGCCCTAAATATATGATTTTAATGACTTTTATCTTATTCTTAAGATGGCCTTGTGAATCCCATTCACACTTGTATTCTGCTTTGGCGAAAGATTCCTAAATAAAAACAATCTATCATAACCATGAGATAAATTTCCTAATATAATCTAGGGTGATGAATCCTATATTGATCACTTAATTATCTTAAAGTATCTTATGTTATACCTAACTTCTTAGCTATGCATATCTGATGGAGAAGTAAAAGCACGAAAGTCAAACACATAGCATTTGATACTTAAGATATTTAGTGATCTCAAGTATAAAAATACTTGTACAACTAATATGATGAGATGCTTTTCACTAATATAAATTATACATCCATGTGAATATCTCATAGTATATCCACAATGTACTTGTTTTTCAAACAAGCATCCATACACTAACCTTAAGCATCTTATGCTCACAACTTGTAAGAACTATCACTTAACCTAGTCAAGGAATATAATATGTGTTAAGCTATCCACATTAACAATGTCCATGCTTGTTAATACTATGACTAAGGTTAATTTTGGTATTATGACATTTGTATATAATATACATGTTGTATCATGAACTCTCCATGATTACACTTGTACTATGACTATATATTAGGGATTTTATAATGTAGTTTAAGATTATTATAAAGTAAATGAATAAACATAAGTATTTTATAACAAAGAATGCCATATCTTTAATAAAATGATGTTTAGGAATACATATAAAAAAACTTCTAAATCATATGTGTTTTAAGACATACAACTAACAAACTTAAGTAGTAGTAGTAATGATAGTAGTAATAATAAAATAGGAAAGGTATATATGTGCCCTTAATTTTTATTTTAGAATATTGATTCATTTTTAAAGTTAATCTTGATTTTAAAATGTTTCTATTTTTCAAAAATGTGATTATAATAACATTTTTCTTAAAATTTTGTTTATGTATTAATTATTTATACTATAGAAGTATGACGTGAGGGAGAATTTTTGAACTAAAATATTTTATAATTATATTTAATTATAATTGAAAATTTTCATTTTTATTTCAATCTTTAATATTTATTGCCTCTCATAATTAATTTACTTATATAGAAAGATGTATTATTAAATATTATATTTAGTAAAATATTTTACTAAATATATTATTTGCCTATTTGAATAGAATATTTACATTCTTATTTTAAATTTAAAATTCTCTATATAAATATTATTTTATGCATTTATTTTTTATCAAATTATATTAACTTATCCATTGTTTTGCCATTAGTGAATAGGACAAGTACTTTTAATTTCTTTAATAAGAAGTATTATTGTTTTGAATTTTTTACGTCTTCTTTATCATCATTATTTTAGTATGATTTTAATAAAAAATTATAATAATAACTTTAGTTTTCATTTTAATAAAAGTATAGAAAATTTAAAAAGTTTTTGTTAAAATAATGAAAATTCAATTTATAAGCATCTAATGTATTTTTTTCATGTAAAAATATTTTATTGAAATAGTGTTAAGTATTTGAATTTTTCTACAATGAGCTTGATTATTATTAGTTGTATTACTTACTACATTGTTATTTCATAATGATATTTTTTTTATCAAATATGTAAAAAAAAAATTAAAAATCTAATAAATCTTTATAGTTTGAACTAAAAGTTCAAATGTTAAATTTTGCTAAATGGAAAATAAAGTATGTATTAAAAATCAATCAGTATTTAAAGAGAGTTGTGGTGAAAAATCAAAATATATATTTATCTAAATTCCAAATCTAATATATGTGCAAATAAAGATGTGTGTTTAGTTGATCGAAAAATAATACTTGTATTAGAAATTAGTTTTAAGAGGCACTTCATAGAAGACAATATTAATTAACTCCATTTTACAAGAGTATATATATTAAAATTAATTAAAAATATTAGATATATAGCAAGTGACAAACATCAAATTATCTACTTAAAAAATTTTGTGAAAATTCTTATCATATGTAAATTTCAATTTAATGTAATGACGAGATATTAATAATACAACTAATTATTGATTATTAATTTTTGATAACTTTAAAACATAATAACATATTAAATAATTATAAAAAATAATTTTAAATTTAATTAATTGTATTTTATAATAGTATTTATATATTAAAAAATTAATTAAAAATATTAGACACTTATAATATATGTGTAGTTCTACTTATAAAAGTATGAATTTCTCCTAAATAAAGAATTAGAATATTTTTGTGATATTTGAAATAATAATAAAAAATTTATTTAAAATGAAAATTTTATCAAAATTTAAAAATGTATCACTACATAAGCAATTAAAAGATATTTGTGATCTTTAAAACATTAATCATGCTTATAAAGACATTAAATAATATTTTTATACATGAATAATTATATGCCTTTTTATTAAAAAGCATTCTAATGGAGACTATAAAAGTACTTTTTAAAAAAATAAAAAATCAAATAAAATGAATAAATTATTAATTGAAAACATGTTATACAAATAAAAATTCTATTTAAAATAGTTACAAAAATATCAATAAAAAATGTTTATGTTTTTTAAATTTAAAATTTTTTATAATTATTATTTTTAATAAATTGATTACATAAAATATGTTTACAAAATTATAAAAAGTTATAATTAAATTTAATTATATATTTTACGAGAGTATGTATATTAAATTTAATTTAAAAAAATAAATTCATCCAACACAATACTAAATTTAATTTAAAAAATAGATTCATGCAACACTCATCCATTTTTTCAAATTAATAACAACAAATTAAATAATATCTTATTAAAAATTTATTAATAATTTAAAGTTATCAGAATAATTCTAAAAAAAAATGCTTGAAATGAACACAAATTTAAATATAAAATTGTTATCAATAAATTAATAATGAAATATGTTTCAAGTCACAATCATTAACTATATAAAAATATAATTAAAAAAATTTTAACTTTATGTTTCTTGCTAATAGGGATTTATAAAATCATAATTGTACGTTAAGAACAAATTAATATTTTTTTTAATGATACCAGCAACAATAATAATAATAATGAAAATGGAAAAAAAAAAAAAAAAAAGAAGAAAATGGGGAGAAGGGTTTGTAGCGGTTGAGGATAATAAAATCCAAATGTGGAGCAGAATAGAGAATGGTCTTTAATCCCAGTTCCCAGATAGATAATCAGGATTTGGTTCTAGATTTTAAATCCCTAAAATTCTTTCAATATGTTGGGCGGCTTATACGGAGACCTACCTCCGCCGTCCTCGGCGGAAGTGGAAAAATCCACTTCCTCCACTTCCACGGTCTGGTCTAGCAGTACCTTGATGGCGCCCCCTACTCTCCGTAAACCTTCAACTGCCCAGGCGACGCCGCTGACTATTCTAAAATCCCAGAGCAAACCCAAAGTTCATAACTCCGCTTCTAAAATTCTAACTTCCCCAGCTGCAGCGCCTATTGCTGCGGTCCTACCGGAAGAGCCATCACAACCGGCGCTCGTCGGAGTAACTTCTGTGGTAATTGAGGAGTACGATCCGGCGAGGCCCAACGACTATGAAGAGTATAGGAGAGAGAAAAAAAGGAAAGCTTTAGAGGCGGAGAGGATGAGGGAGCTTGAGAAGAGGAGGCAAGAGGAGGAGGAGAGAGAGAGGCGAGAGAGAGAAGAAAGGGAGAGGGAAAGAGAGAGAGATAAGAATATGTCGGGAGAGGAGGCTTGGAGGAGAAGGGCGGCAATGAGTGGCGCTGTGCCAAGATCGCCTTCGCCCCCAAATAATGCGGATGGATTTACTATTGGCAAGTCGGAAACTGGTGGATTGGGTGTCGGTGCCGGTGGGCAAATGACTGCCGCCCAGAGGATGATGGCAAAGATGGGTTGGAAGGAGGGACAAGGGCTTGGCAAGCAAGAGCAGGGGATCACTACACCGTTAATGGCAAAGAAGACCGATCGTAGAGCTGGTGTGATTGTGAATGCCAGTGAAACAAAGCCAGAGAAGAAGGTGAAAAGCGTCAACTTTAATGGACAGCCTACTCGGGTTTTGCTTCTCAGGAATATGGTATTTATGCATTCGGCTTTGTTTGCACAATTTTTGCACTTTTCATTTGTTTTTGTATTGATAGCAACGGTGCAAGAGTAAGATAGAGTTAGCCTATTTATGCAAATTGGTAATTCAAGAAATCATGCCTACGGTGATATTAAAATTATGCTTTGGTGCTGCGGTAGCAAGTAAATTGCTGTTTTCCCTAGATAGGTTCTTTATAACCCATGTCAAAGCATGCACAGATAATGGATTTGAAACATTCGTTAATTTATTAACTATGTTTTAGAGTTGCTTGACATCCAGTAAAGGACCTAATTTTCCATCCTTCATTTTGCTTCAGTTTGCCTGTTTCTCCTATTCGCATATTTCTCCTGCTCTTTTTCAGTTTGCTGATTGGTCTTGCTTACATGTATTGCCTATGAAGGTTACAATATATAGGCTGGTTAAAAGTATGCTTTTTAAATGCAAATTCCTACATGTAATTCTGTTATTGGGAGTTCATTAATTGTTATTGGCAATAGATTTTATTCATTGTGTATTTTAGTGGTTAAGGAAGTTTGATGAGATAAAAGAAACGTTTTGAGAGTAGAGGTTTTAATCCTTCAGATTGCTGGAGTAGTTATTGAAAATTCTTTTTCTTTTTTTTTTTTTTCTGATCTTTCTTGAAAACATTAGTGTGATTTGACTTGATCATTTGCGGAATTGGCGATAGGGTAGTAATATTAGTAGTAACATAAATTGAAAGTTATTTGCTTTTCTTTAAGACATTGTTGGGTTCTCTGTGTGGTTGCATATTGTGGCACAAGGTAGCTGAAGATGGAAGCGTCCTGTTGACGTGTAGGGGGACATTAACTGATTACATAGGATAATTCTGTAAGTTGTTTCTCTAAAGACATAAATAGTTTATTGTAATGAAATGCAAAATAGAACTCTAAAGGGATGGATGATTGAGAAATATAAATGACGGTACTTATCAAAATTTAGGTTAAAACTCCATATCTTTAATTTTTAAGTAATAAAAGACGAAAGGGTACTGCACAATTATGTACAAGGTGTGGTAGATGGTGGGAAGTGTTGTGCATTAAATGTTTGTGTGAATATCATCTATTAGAGTGTCAGTGTCTTCACATCATTATCCTCCAACAGTTAAAGGTTGAGTTGATGGGGGAGTGGCACAGAAAAAGTGGAAAAAAAAATAATAAATGAATAAGCAGTCACATGCAATTTACATTCTTAACAACTGAAGAAGACATGAATGTCAATTAATTGGAAAGAGTTGTTCTGTCTCAATGGGACTAAGTTGCAATTTTCATCAGCATACCATCTACAAACAGACGGTCAAACGGAATGGTAAATCGCGCGGTGGAAATGTATCTTCACTGTTTTGTGGGTAACCTTCCACACAAATGGGTTGAATGGGTTCCCTGGGCTGAGTTTTGCTACAATACTTCTTTTCATTCGGCCCTCTAGACTACTCCCTTCAAGGTTGTGTATGGCCGTGACCCCCTGTGCTTGCTTTCTTATGCTGCTGGTTCCACCAGAGTTGATGCGGTTGACTCTGTCTTGCTGAATCGGGATCAGATTTTGAGCGAAATTCGGGAGCATCTGACTTTAGCTCAACAACGGATGAAGGAGTACTATGATAGGGGACATCGGGATGTGGAATTTAAGGCTTGGTACTGGGTTTGGCTATGTTTACACCCATATAGGCAGCATTCAGTCCAATTAAATATTCATAGTAAGCTTTCCCTCGATTCTACTGGCCATTTTCGGTATTATGCCGCATTGGGCAGGTGGCTTATGAGCTGGATTTGCCAAGTACCAGTAGCCTACATAACATCTTCTATCTTGACTGAAAGCATTCAAAGGTGCACAGTTACCCCCTATTACAGAGCTGCCTTCTACTGAAGATGGGCAGGTTGTTCCCTTCCCTCACACTGTACTTCGTGGCTGTTTAAACAGGGGAACTAAAGAGATTCTGGTTCATTGGGCTGGGTTTCCAGAAGAGGCCACTTGGGAGGACCTCCATCATTTCCAACAGGTGTACCCTTCCTTTGAGCTTGAGGACAAGCTCTTTCAGTGGGAGGGGGGTAATGTTGTGGATGCATTTGTCGGACAAACTTACTCACGCAAACTCCACTGAGTTGAGTTGGGTTTTATGTTTTATTTTTTTATTTTTTATTTTTGATTTGGGTTGGTTCTTTGCTTGGGTTAGGTTGATTTTTCTTTAGCTGATAGTTAATTCTTTAGTTAATAAAACGGGTGTTCGAGTTTTCTTTTCTTATTAGGAAGTTTGTTAATTCCTTTAATTAGAAGCCTACAAAAATATGAGTTCTATCTATGTGATACGTTTGCCTATTTATGGGGCAGGAAAACAGCAATAAAACGTTAAGTAAATTCTATCAAAAAAATCAGAGATTTGGAGCTCTCTCCATTAACGAGGTCCGAGGTTTTAGTCTCCCTTTACAAGCTGAGTTATTTTCCAAAATAGGCAGATCTAAGTATTCTAATAAGGGCAAAGGAAAATCGAAATTATTAGATTCTCCTGTCCATCGTCCTGTGACGCGATCCTTTTCCTAAAATCCTAACATAGACACAAGTTATGAGGTGAAGGGCGCTGCCATTGAAGTGCGGCTCTCATTGTTCGAATCAAGAATAGCAACTCAGATTCAACAGTTGCTCCAGATATAGGACTTCCTCAATGATTTCAACTGAAATCAAGGAAAAGAATCAGGCGGTAGTAGCAACATTGATACGGAAGGGAACCAAACCTACAAAGTGGACAATAAATTAGATCAACCGGGAGGGGAAGTAGTGGTGCAATATATAAAACCTGAATTCGCATCTTTTGATGGACTCAAGGAGCCATGAGATTTGAAAAGTACCCAAAAGTTCCTTAGTTCTATAGCAATCCAATTCTCTAAATTGGAAATTCAATCTCAGTGTTGTTTGGGTATATTCGTTGTGAACAAAGAAGAAGTTTTCACCAAGAGAATTTGTAAGGTTACACAAATGGAATTGTGCAATCTTACTTATCTACACTTAGAGCTTGAGACAAGCTCTTTTTCCAAAAGGGAAGTAATGTTAAGGATGCAGAAAATATAAGGAAAATATGGGACACTGGTTAAAAAGAGTTCAAAAATGGAAAGGAAGACAATTAGGAATTTTATTTTTAGTAGTAATCTTAAATAAGAGATTTTATTAAATTAGGAGATTTTATTTTATTAGCATTATTAGGAGATTTTATTTTATTTGGCAAATATTTTAGTTGTGGTAGTAGTCCTTAATTTTAGAGATTAATTTTAGCTTTCCTATTTTATAAGATATTTTTCTATCTAACTGATATGTAAGCTCTATTTAAAGAGCACAAAATTAAGAAATAAAATAAAGCTCTATTTAAAGAGCACAAAATTAAGAAATAAAATAAGCAGAAAGTTTAATAGAAATTCTAAGAGATCGGAGTCTCTCTCTAACCAGTCCTAAGGTTCTTGATCCCTTTGATGAGCTTGATTTATCGCTCGGTGCTTTGATCCACAAATTGGGGCCATAATAGCTTCTTCCAGATACTCTTCATCCAACATGAACTCCCTAAGGATCAGTAGAATTTGGTCTGTAGGGCTTTCTATCCTTCCTCTACAGGCTATTTCATTATATCTAGAGTAGAAGTTTTTACTTGGATAACATACAACACAGTGTTCTTGCAGAACATCTTTTGGGTTGAACTTTTGCTTAGGAGGAAAATTTTTTGAACCTAAAATGTTTTTGAAAACTCATAATTTGGTATTGTTGTTTTATGAAGAAGTGGAATTGAGAAGTTGTGGTAGGATACCTATATTATTGGTTAAGGTGTTAGGAGTAGCTGCTAATTAGCAGCTGGCAATTAGCCATTTAATTAGGAAAATATAAATTATGGATTTTTCTTTAAAAGATCCCTAGAAATTAGTTAGTCTATTCCTAAATGGACTAAGTCTCATATTTCCATAATTTCCTAGTTTAATATTGTAAACCTCTATTTAAGAGAGTAATTTCTCATTGACAAAATAATCAGAAATTTATTGCAGAAATATGATATCTTGATCTCTCACAGAAAATGCTGCCCTGACCCCTGTAACATTACTCTGGTTCAAACTTGTGAATAAATCTAATCTAATTACATAAAACCTTAAATATTTCTTACCATTTTCTCCTATTTTCTTTTAAAGGCAAGTGATGCTTCTCAACACTTAGCATTCTCAAGCGTGAGTGGAAAACTAATCCATTGTTATGAAATAGATTAAAAGGTTAGCCACTAATTTTGCAAATCCTCAATTCCACTTCTACCTAAACAATCACAACATGAGCTTTTGATAACACATTGGATTCTTTTTATCGGCCCACTTGTATAAATTTTCAAGTTGAGGAAAAGTTTTAAACAAGATTTTCATTAAGATCGCTGTATGTTGTCTGAGCAAAAAAGTTTTTACTGGAAATAATATAGTAGAATCAAAATCTAAAATCATTTGAATATATTAGCATTATGAAGTGTATGTATTAAACCAATTTAACATAATGAAGTAATGTCAAAAGTTAGCTGTGAGAATCCCTAGACAAGGATCAAGTCACCGGATGTGCATAATGAAATAATGCTGGAAAGAAGGATCAGTTCCCTTATTTTTGTTTCTTGATTGACCTATTCAAGAATGATTCAACTCATCAAAGGGAGTTGATACTTTTGGACCTTGTTAGAAAGAGCTCAAGATTTCGTATTTTTGGAACTAAATTTCTGTGAGAAAATTGCCTCTCTTAAATAGAGGTTACAATATTAAAGTACGAAACTATAAAATAGAAAACTCAATCCTTAATTTCTAGTGATCCTTTAAGAAGAATCCATCATTTATTTTCCTATTTATGCTTGCTAATTGCCAGCTGCTAACTGCTAGTTGTTTGCTAATACCTCAACCCCTAATCCTGCCATAAACAAAATACTGCCTATCCGTACAGTGAAATTACTAATCCCTTGAAAATAGAGGCTGTCCTGAAGTTGGTAATGAAGGGAAGCAGCCTGCAAACTAACTAAAGCATGAGATGTGGGGCCAGCATCACATTCTGCCGTCTTGAGCCAAAATAGTTTTTTACTGATGACCAGCTGAATACAGTTTGTCACTATTGTAGCACAAACCTTTTGCTCTTTTTTCCTGCCATTTCAGCCCTTATCAATTTTTTGATAAGGTGTGTGGCAATTTGAGTCAGTATGCACCACCTAGCATGTTGCTGCCTTTTGGCTTTGGAATTTTAGAAGGTATTGTATCATTGGAACTGCTTTTAGTGCCTTGCCTAGCTCCCTGCTGGAAGAGTGCAGCCTGCGATACCATCTCTTTTTGTTTTTTCAACAGCTCTGG
>CANXYI010593401.1:0-16145 GCA_948208565.1 Hura crepitans
ACTAATTTGTTTAATCTTGGCATGTATAACCATCTTGGATCACATTTCCTATAACCATCTTGGATCACATTTCCTATAACACTTGACAAAGAAGGAGATAGATAAAATAATAATAAAAAAAGAAAAGAGAGATAAAAAAAAAAGAGGAGAAAAAAGAGAGAGAAGAGAAGAACAAGGAAAAGGCATAAAATTTTTGTTTTCAAAACCATAACAAGAATTAAAAAAAAATGCACTCACACACAAAGCATGCATCCATGTGGTAAATGACCTCTGATGAACTAACATGTTTTACTTTATTTTTCCCACACAAAGGGCAACCTAAATTTTCTAGGCAACCTCACAAATGTGTCAATGTAATATTACCTACCCGTTGCAGGCAACAAGGGTGGCAACTCATTAACAACAAATCTTTTCCAAAAAGTTATCTTTAAGTGCAATGTCTCACAGCACTGCCTGAACCAAATTATCTTCGGGTGCAACATCTCACAGCACTGCTTGAGTTTAGGTGCAATGTCTCATAGCACTGCATGAACCAAATTATCTTCAGGGGCAACATCTCACAGCACTACCCGAGTTAAAGTGTAATGTCTCACAACACTGCCTAAACCAAATTATCTTTAGGTGCAACATCTCACACCGCTACTCAAGTTCAAATGCAATGTCTCACAGCACTACCTGAAACAAATTATCTTTAGGTGCAACATCTCACAACACTACCTGAGTTCAAGTGCAATGTTTTACAACACTACCTGAACCAAATTATCTTCAGGTGCAACATCTTACAACACTACCCAAGTTTAGGTGCAATGTCTCATAGCACTGCCTGAACCAAATTATCTTCAAGTGCAACACCTCATAGCACTACTTGAGTTTAGGTGTAATGTCTCACAGCACTACCCGAACCAAATCAACTACAGGTGTAATGTCTCTAGCATTGCTCAAACCTCATTAATTTCAATTACGGTGATTCTTACAAAAAGATTGCCCCACAAGGTACGTGTCTCTTTCCTTTTCGAACTATAGGTCACCCACACACTCTATAGTTGCCTCCCTAAAGTTAGGGGCAACTGTAGACACTAGGTCTTTGGGGCTCCTATGTTCGATTTGCCTAATGACGATGAAAAGGACAAAAATCCTAACAAAAGGGGTTTTTTTAGTTCAAATCGAAGATCTTAAAACTTTCCTAAAAAAAGGGGTCAAATGCCTGTTTTGCAAAGGAAAATGGTAGTTTTGGAAAAATGAGCCGTTCCCTCTATTCTTGAGCCAAAATGGCCGTTTTGATTGCCACAATAGTTGTTTTGACTATTTTGGCCAAAATGGGCCGTTTCTGTGAAGAAATAGCTGTTCTTAGGCCTTAATAGCTAAAACAGCCATTTTGATTGCCAAAATGGCTATTTTTAGTCTCGAGAAGCATGTATAAAAGGGAAACTTAAATTTTGTTAAGTAGGTTGGTCATTTAAAGGAGAGAGAATCTTTAGAGAGAGAAAATACACTAAAAAGGCAAAATACACTCTTTCAACACCATTTTTTGGGATTTCTAAAGATTCAAGCATGATTTTACCATCCGATCAAGATCTTTTCTAAAGGTAAATATACTAGGTGTGTCAACTGACCCATTTTTCTACTATTTTCATTTTTCTTTCTATTTTATCCATCTACCAGTTAGATGTGATAATTTATTTGGACAATATTTTTTACATTTGTGGGACTATTCATTTTTATTTTATTTCTGTCTACCTGTCTATTTTTGCTTCGCATATAAATATATTATTTTTGTCATTTTTACTACTTTAATTTTTTCTTGTTGCTTTATCCATCTACCAGTTAGATGTGATAATTTATGTGGGCAATATTTCTATATTTGTGTGGCTATTCATTTTTATTTTATTTTTGTCAGTCCGTCAATTTTTAGTTCGCATACAAATATATTATTTTTGTCATTTTTACTGCTTTCATTTTTCTTTTGCTTTATCCATCTACCAGTTAGATGTGATAATTTATTTGTGCAATATTTTTTACATTCGTGTGATTGTCTATTTTTATTTTATTTATGTCTATCTGTCTATATTTGCTTTGCATACTAATATTTTATTTTTGCTGTTGTGATGTAAGTTGTTTAATTATTTGGGATCTGACGGTTATATTTTCGGCCACCTCATTAAATCCCAGTGAAGTAATCTTTTAACGACCCTTTATTTTCTATTGTCCATTTTATTATGCGTTTTGTGTGTTTTTCCACTAATTTCCTTTATTATTGCCTATTTTTAATTAGATTGTATTTTAGGTGTCCTTAAATGTAATTTTATTTTATTATTTATTCTGTTAAAATGTATTTTAGGTAATTGCCATGTGATATATTTTTATTGTTGAATTATTTCCGTGTATATTCCATGAATGTTGTAATAAGTAGAAAATAATTTTTCACAAGTTGGAAAAATAATCGAAATCTTTTTATTTAATTAATTGGTGTTTTGCTAATAAAATGGGTTTTGATTTTTCTTAATAAAAGTCATAATAATAAAAATTATTTCCTAATATTGACATGTGAGAACCAAAGTTCTCAAATTAAATTCATCACCCTATTTTATGTATGATATTTTCAATTTCAATCCCGAAATATTCCATGAACAACACATTTGGTAGAAAAATGATTTTGCATGTTAAAAGGAATAATAACCAAAATTATTTTATACCCAATTAATTGGTGCTTTATTAATAAAATAAATTTTGATTTTTTCTTCAAAGTTGCAACAATAAAATCCATTTTCTAAGATCGACATACAAGAACCAAAGTTCTCAAACCAATCATCCAAATTTAATAAAAGTCACTACAATAAAATTTATTTTCCAAAATTGGCATGCGAGAACTAAAGTTCTAAAAACAATCAACTGCCCGATTTCATGTATGATATTTCAATTCCAATCACCTATTTATTTTTTTGTAAATATATTTTGTAACTCCTTATAAGTGAATACGTGATTTATCTTAATTATAAAATGTCGCTTGAGAAAAAGAATAATATAATAAATTCAAATCAAATTTTCGTATTAATTTGTGGTATAAATAAGAGTAGGGTTTCAAACTGCTCTAGTTTTGGCCCTACAAGGTATTTCCTAACTCCTGTTGGGTGGTGACTCTTACCTTGTCTTGCCTAACTCGCTCCTTCTAGCCTAATCAAATAGGAGTGGCTCTAGATTTCTCTAGCTTTTTCTCATCTTTTGAGACTCAAGGAATGAGCCTTAGGTCGAGTCTTCAACTGCTTTGTTTTGATCGGCCCAAGGAAAACATTAAGGGAAGTGAACACAACCCCGTTACAAAGTCCATGGTAATCTTTTCACATTTCTATTATGGGATTGTTATCAGGTGTAACAATCCAGAAAGAACCTAGTGTTCAACATTCACTTGCTGGCAAGTCGAGTATCGAGCTACATATTCAGCTACTTCTTGCTTCATTCTTGGCCACTAGTAGTGGGGTGTTTATGGAGTATAGAGCTTCATAAGCCTCTTTTAAGATCTACAATCTTAATCCATCCACTTCTGGTACACACATCCAATTCTGATAGTACAAGCTTCCATCATCACCCAATTCAAACCCTATCATCTTCCCCTCTTCGACTTTATTTATAGTTTGCACTATCTGTTCATCTCTCAACTAGGTCTTCTTTGTCTACTACTTAAAGTCAAGTTTAATCTCTAATTTAGCCAAAATTACATCTCCTGTTGTATACTCCACTCTAGCATGCATAAGCTTTAAGGTGGCAGTGAGTTTCCTACTTAAAGCATGTGCAACCACATTCTCCTTTCTTGGATGGTAGTTGATTAAATAATCAAAATCCTTGATTAACTCCATCCATCATCGTCACCTGAGATTTAATTCCTTTTATGTGGGTAGGTAATTCAAGCTTTTGTGATCAACATAAATATAGCACTTTTCTCCATAAAAATAATGTCTCCACACCTTCAATGCAAACATAATAATAGCTAATTCTAGATCATGTATGGGTTAATTCTTCTCATAAGGCTTTAATTGTCTAGAGGCATATACAATCACCTTACCTTCTTGCATTAAAACACAACTATGTCTGTTATGTTAGGCATCACTGTATATCACAAACTCCTTTCCTTATTTAGGCTGAGTAAGAATAAGAGCCTCCGTTAACATTCTTTTCAATATGTCAAAACTAGCTTGACTTTTATTGTCCCATTTAAACCTCACATCTATTCTTATTAACCATATTAGTGGAGCTATAATCATAGAGAAACCCTTCACAAATCTCTGATAGTAGCCTGTCAATCTTTGGAAGCTTCAAATCTCAATCACATTCCTAGGAAGATTCCACTCTAATATAGCTTTAATCTTACTCGAGTCCACTCTAATACCTTCAACTGAGGTAATATGACCCAAAAAAGCTACTTTTTCTAACCAAAACTCGCATTTGCTCAATTTAGGATACAACTACCTCTCCTTCAAGGTTTGCAACACAATTTTGAAGTGTTGCTCATTTTCCTTCCGAGTCCTAGAATACCCCAAAATGTCGGCTATAAACACCACAACAAACTGATCCAAATAAGGCTTGAAAATCCAGTTCATCAGGTCCATAAAGGCTGCCAGGGCATTATTGAGCCTAAATGGCATCACTAGGAACTCATAATGCCTATATCGAGTCCTAAAGGCAATTTAGGGATGTCACTCTCCTTAATTTGCAACTGGTGATATCCTGATCTCAAATATATTTTAGAAAAGATACTGGCACCTCGCAACTAGTCAAAGAGATCATCAATTCTAGGCAATGGATTTTTTTCTTGACTATTACTTTATTCAATTGCCTATAATTGTTACACAACTAAAGCTAGTCATCTTTCTTTTTCACAAACAATATAGGTGCCCCCTAAGGTGAGATACTCGGCCTAATGAAGCCTTTATCCAATAGCTCCTATAACTACACTTTTATCTCCTTCAATTCTATAGGTACCATCCTATATGGTGTAGTGGACACTGGGTTTATGCCAGGATATACCTCAATCTCGAAGTCTAGCTCTCAATATGGTGGTAATCCTAGTAGTTCATCTAGAAATACATCAGGCAATTATGATACCACTAGTATCTGATCAAGGTTAGGTGCTGTGGTATTAGTATCCACCATATGAGTTAAGAATGCTTTACATCCCTTTCAAATGAGTCACTTGGCTATAATGGCTAAGATGATATTGGATAAGGAATTTCTTTTACCCATAACTTTCACTTCTTATCTATCTATCATTCGCAAACTCAACCTCTTTCTCTTATAGTCAATCATTAACGTATATTCTGATAGCCAGTCCATACCCAGTATGACATCAAACTCATGAAAGGGAAGGTCTATCAGATCTGCTGGAAAAGTCTGATCTTGAATTATCAGAGGATAGTGTCTATAAACTATGTTCGCCTTCATACTCTGCCCAGTTTGGTTGCTCACTTAAATGTTTAAGTCTATAAACCCTAGCTCTAGTCCCTTATCTCATGCTTGTGTGGTGCAAATATAGGAATGTGTGGAACTAGGATCAATTAATGCTAACACAGGTGCAATAAAATAAGTAAAAAGTACTAATAATGACGTCTAAGGCTTCAGATTCCTCTTGACCACGAATAACATACTGTTGTGTTGGAGCTTTAGCCTCCAATCTCATCCTCTAATTGGTACTCAACTGCTCCTACCTCATCTGTCTCAAACCTCTATCGAGAGTTACTGCAACTGATGCCTGGGTCTGTGTAGCCTCGAGTTGTCTTTGAAGACACTCCTGTTGGAAGTGGTTTTTAGCTCTGCATATGAAGCATTCTCCTCTCTTATACTGCCAAAACTACCCTTAGTGTCTCCTATTGCAACTCCCACATGTTAGAGGTGCACTTCTAGCTATGCACACTAGAGCACTTGAGACCTGTTGTGACGATTGAGGCCTAAGAGGAATGGACTGACCTGACCTTTGAGGTAGGGTCTACCTCTGGGACTGCTTTCCGAACTGTCTTTGAGACTGTTGCTGATACTGGGACTTCTTCTATCTCTTGCCCCCTCCTAAAGCTAAACTAGTCTGACCAGCTGCAAATGTTCTCTTCCTTTGAAACAACTCTCTCTTTTCCTATATCATGTCCTCTATGTCATAAGTAGTAGCTACCAACTCTGAAAAATCTCTAATATTTGTAGTGGAAATTTGCGTATGTAGCTCAACATTAAGGCCTTTTTTAGACCTCTTGCAACATTCTTCCTTAGTGGGCAAGAACTCCTCAGTGTATCTACTTAGGCGAGCAAAGTCCTTCTCACATTCTGACACTAACCTCTGCCCCTATTTCAGGTCTAGGAATTCCTGTCTCCTTTTCTCCTTGTAAGACTCTAGAATATATCTTTTGTGGAACTCCTTTAGAAAATACTCCTAAGTTAACTCTACTGCTGCTTTCCTCCTCTTTATTATGTCCCACCAATGGAAAGCCTCTTCTTAAAGGAAAGAGGTAGCACATTTTAAGCTTTTCTTCCTCAGTATATTCCAATTGTTTTAGGATCCTCATAATCTACTCTAACTAATATTCAACTCTTGCAATGTCATCCTCCTGTCCACCTAAAAAGTCCACTGCCCCCATCTTTTTCACCCTTTCTAGGTAAGTCTTCTAAAATGCTGCTAGGGTTAGTGGAGGTAGAGTAGGAGCTAGAGGTGGTAGTGATGGTGGAGCAGCAGTGTGCCTCAACAGCTCTACTATCTGCTGCAATAATGCTGCCAAGTCCTGAGCCTGAGCTTATGGCTAATGTACAGCATCATTTGGCTCTAGTGTGGTTGCGCATACCTCTGGGCCATGGATAGTGGTGGGAGCATGACTAGCCACCTTTTCACTCTGTTCTAGTGTGGTTCGCTCACTCATCACGTATCATTATATAGAAAATAACTTATTAGCTTCATGTAGTGTAGCTTTAACCCAAATACAAAATTCTAAACCTAAGCACTCATGTATAGTATGCCTAGGAATGCCTAAACTACCTCTAATACCACTAAATGTAACACCCCCTACCTATTCCCGAAGGAAACAAACAAAGCGTGCTATTTTCCATAGGTCACCTATCCTTAAATTACCCTAGGGTTCATTCGTTTAACACTTATGCCTTCTCTTACATTTCTATTCTATTTTGACTTATTAATGGTTATTACTGTACAACATTCTAATACTACCTATTTTAGCCTAATAAAACACCATTTTTTGTATGAAATCCATTTTACAAAATTTTGGGCTGCATAACAGCTACTTGAGTGAAAAAGACCAAAAGTTTTTCCTTCACATAAAGCACTTTTATAAAAACATAGACTTAAACATCCTTTCTGGTCCTCCAATTCCATCATCAACATAGGCACACAACAGTCACAGGGTCTCAGACCCACAGTTATCCAACAACTAGATAGGCATATATTTCCATCAAAAGTTTAGGCTTACACAAATCATATAGTTTACTATATAAGTATCCATAGGTGCATCCATAATATACATCACTATCCATTTCTAAACCCCCAATATACATGAGTACTTTTCTAAAACCATAACTAATAGAGTACAAAAATATACCAAAAGGACTCAGCAACAGTTGCACTGCACTGATAAAGTTGAATAGCTACCCCGTCTATGACCTATGCATCAAAACACCAACACGCTGAGTATGCACTTAGTGGTGGAATTGACACAATAAATGCATGTCATGAATGTACGGACACATATGATGTCACATTTATAAATAAACAGACACTATACTCATTTCTATGCAAGTTTCTTAGGTCATGTATTAAGTATGTACTATATTTTATAGTGCCTTATCATATAAGTAACTAGTTCATATTCCATCTGGTCAACTTAATTATTTAAATCCATGCCTCTATTCAATTGCCATTATTATTAGTCAAGTAGGGTTATATTTATTTAAGTTATAATGTTATTTAGGCCTATGATAGATAGACTACACTTTAAGACACCGGATAGTAAGATCTATGTTGTGCAGTGGCCCATATTTTAGGCCTCGGTAGCTGCACTTACCTGGTCCGATAATAGGGATCAATCCATAGACCTCCCAGTATCAGACTAGCAAATAGTAGGGATTATTTAGTGGACCTCCTAATATTTGCAAGTGGGATAGTAGGGATCAGCCCCGTGAGAACATCATCGATGAAAACTACCATAAACTGATCTAAGAAAGGGTTAAAAGACATGGTTCATCAAGTCCTTTAAAGCTGCAATAGCATTGGTAAGCCCAATTGGCAATACCAAAAACTCATAATGGTTATTCTTTGTTCTAAAAGCAGTTTTAGCCACATTTGCCTCTTTAACCCTTAACTAATAATATCCAGATCTCAAATCAATCTTGGAAAACACCTCAACTCCTCTAAGCTGATCAAACAAATCATGAATCCTTTACAATGGATATTTGTTCTTAATGGTAACTTTATTAGGCTGTTAGTAATCAACACATAACTAAAGAGAACAATCCTTCTTCTTTACAAACAAAATCGATGCTCCCTAAGTTGACCTACTAGGCCTTATAAAACCCTTATCAAGCAACTCTTGCAATTTAATTTTTAACTCTTTAAACTTCATAGGAGCTATCCTATACAAAGCTATTAATATAGGTGCAATGCCAGGTAGAAACCTCAATACTGAACTTGAATTCCAATTCTGAAGGCAACTAAGCAACGCATTAGGAAAAACATCCATATCTCTAACACCACAAGTATAGAACTAGCATCTGGTTGTTCTCTTTTGGTATCATACACATGTGCTAAGAAAGCCTAACAACCTTTTCTCAACATCCTTCTAGATGTAATAGTTGATATGGCACTGGATAGAAAATCTATCCTCTTATATACAACTATGATTTTTGCTCTATCATCGACCTTAAGAGATATCCTCTTTTATTTGCAATCTATAATTGCTTGATACTTGGACAATTAATCCATGCCCAAGATTAAGTCTAACTCATTGATGGGTAACTCAATAAGATCACCTAGAAACATGTGTCCTTGCACCATTAAGGGACACTCTTTATAAACCTTATTTACTATGACATGTTGACCTATAGAGTTGCTAACCATAATCTCTATGTAAAGTAGTTCTAATGTTAACCCCTAGTCTTATGCCTATGTAGTGCATATGTAAGAGTGTGTAGACCCTAGATCTATCAATGCTAAAGCAAGAGAGTCAAAGAGAAGGAAGGTAGTAGCAATGACATCTAGAGAATCTATTTTTTCTTTAACTCTGATCTAGCCCTTTGAGCTCTTTCTATCCTCTCTCCTCTATCATGTCTCTAAGCCCTAATAGAAACATATATAAATACTTGCCTAACATCATACCTTTTTGGATGGTCTCTAAGATGATAATTTGATAAACCACATCTAAAGCATACTCTTAGCTTATTCTTCTAACAGTCCCCTTTATGTCTCTTACGGCATGTCTAACACTAAGGTATTATATTATTCCTAGCCATAGAGACTGGAGCACCTGCAACCTGTGATTGTTGCTTTAGACTCTTTATCTTACTTTTTATGACTAGCTCTATTTTAGAGGTTGTTGCTATGATTGTACCCCTGACTAACCTCCCTTAAACTTCTTGTCTATGTGCTAAGCTGTATTGGCTAATCCCTAGGCATAAGATCTTTTCTTCTAAAAGAACTCCTGTCTCTCCTTCTTAACCTCCTCTATAACATGACAAGCTGCTACCAATGCAAAGAAATCTCTAATCTTTATAGGAGCTATATGCATCTTAATCTCTACATTTAACCTATTCTCAAACTGCTTGCACCTATTAGCTTCTATCTATACCATATCCTTAGCATATTGACTCAATATAAAGAAGTCCTTCTTATACTCTAGTATAGACCTCTGACTTTGCTAGAGATCCACAAACTTTTACCTTTTAGCATCTAAAAAATGCTCGATAATGTACTTTTGAAACTCTTCTAAAAAGAAGTCGCATGTCACATCCACTTCATTCTTATGCTTAGTTAAAGCATCCCACCATTTGAAAGCTTCCTCCTATAGAAAAGAGGTTACATAGATGACTTTTCCTTAGGGGTACACTCTAGCTATTGCATGATCCTGATAGTCCTGTCCAACTAGTATTTTGCTACACTAGGATCTACCAATCCTCTACCCTTGAAGTCCTCATACCCTATCTTCTTAATCCTCTCAAGATATGTCTTTTGGAGAGCTTGAGGTATTGGCAATGGTTGCTGAACTGATGAAGGTAGTGATGGTGCTACTATCATAGCCTATCTCAACAACTGCAATATCTTTTAGATGAAGACTGGTGGCACTTATGCTGCTGAAGATGCTTGCCTAGATCCCTCTTTGTAATAGACACAGCTCTAGCGGCCCCTTGACTAACTATCATCAAAGCATAGCTCTTAACCTCTTTTTCACCATGAGGGATATTTGAACTTGTCTTCAATCTATAAGATAAAGAACATATTAAAAGCCTCAATATCATACTATTATGTGATGCATGCTTTTAAGACCTAAGACACTCATATGTAACCCTTAGATACCGAGGAACACTTAAACTGGAGCGCTAATACCACTAAATGTGACGCCTCTTACTCAATTCAGTTACTGGACCCAAATAAAGAGTGAATATACAAATGTCTTATTTGAAATTACCATCTTAAAAACCCCTTATAAATTAAAACATGTTTAATACCATTTAACCATAAGTTAAACTCTTGAAAACATGAAAAATAAAATTTTGCTTTTGAGTTTTTAAACACTTTTGGGAATCCTCGTGTCCAAAACCCAGTAGCATAATAGTTGTACCAAGACACTATCCTAAAATAAATAGTAACCCCACATTAGAAAAAGCACTTTTATGCTCAATAGAACTCAAATCCCAACTTCTATAATCCTCTGATCACTCTAAATCATTCAACATCTCAAAATGCATTTCATGCAATAGAAATAGATGTCATACAAGCACTAAAAGAAATTAAATCTTGTTAAAGGTTACAAAATCATATACAAATCCATATTAATCCCAATCCCTCATAAGATACATATGAGTATCTCAATACAATTACATCACATAACTATATGTATAGAGTAACAAAAATACCATAAGTGCACTTCTCTTGTTCTGCACTAACTATCTAGGCTTTAACTCTAATTTAGTTCTTTTGACCTATGTATCCCAAAGAACATGATGCACTAAGCAACAGCTAAGTGGTGTACTTAAAGTAACATGCTGATACATCCTCAAACATGCATGCATAACATCATTATATAAAAAAGGAATACAAAAGCATACATAAGTTTAATGATCATCATTAATCTATAAGGTGTGTATATAAGTGTGTGATCTTATGAAACATAGCATATATCAAATCATGTATCAACATAATGCACAACGCAAAAGATATATGAATTATTAAATTCCATAAATTAGACTCTTGTTTACTTTATTTTAGCATTTTCCCATATAAAAGAAAATAAAATCTTATGGATAATATGAACGGATGGCTAATACAACCATTATGAAATTGAAGGCTCATCTACCAATACAGGTCTGAAAATTAAACATAACATAGGCCCATTGGCCAAGCATAGCATAGGTCTATAGACCAATATAAAATATAGCCTAAAGGCCATTTACCAACATAAGTCCGAAAACTAAACATAACACTGGCTCGAGGGTCAAAATATAGCATAGGCCCATCAGCAAAAAAGAAAAAGTATCAAAGTACCCTAGTAGTTGCTAAAAACCCCTAGTTAATTGGTCAACCTATCCATCTAGGTTGTTTACTTGGATGAGCCATCACCATGTTCATTTTAGTTTCACCATCTTACAAATAATTTAGGGTAAATTTTAAAAGTTGTTTAGTCAGAAATGAATAAACGGGAAAAGTATATTGTTTTCTCTTTAATTACATGTCATAAGGCATACATGCACCTTTACATATCCATAATATCAAATATGCACCCATAAAGTCTCCATACACATAAAAATAATCCAAACTTTTATAACATGTTCAATAACAAAATTATGAGGTCATATCATCATTACTAGCAACATAGCATAATATGCCATAACTATTTTGGCCATATTAGCTCCTTAAAGTGCAATTGCATACATTATTTAACATGTAAAATAGCATGATCATAACCAAATTACAAGGTGATCATTTCATGCCATACGTTTAGCCCAAGTGACATAACGAGCATAATACTTTTAGCCCAAGTGACATAATGAGCATAATGTACATAAATATGCAAAGCACATATTTACTAACATCAATAAAACTTTTTCTCATTTAAAACCCTTATAGCTTCATTGTCATGCATGTATATAAACCACATTATTCAACCCATATGCCTCTACCATTTGGCCATACACATGTTACACAAACCACATTCATTTACTCAATATCTAAGCATCATTCCATAATCATATGACACCATTCATCAAAACATAACACATAAATGTGCATAAATGTAAAATATGCACTTAAACACACTTTATAAGCATTTGGCCACTAGATGATCCACCCTAAAAACATTTATTTCTACACCATCATCATGATATTGTAGCTCATATAAATTGCATAAGACATGTCATAACCAATTCAAGCCAACATTTCTTTAACCAAACATGACATGATAACATAGACATTAAACATGCATTGAAGGGTCATTTAGCCATTAGCACAAACACATTCAATCCATCGATATGATCACCTTTCAAGTATCATAACATGATCACATAATAATATAACATAAGACATAAGCATTAATTATCATTCTCATTAATTACATATAGTCAGACACATATGCACACTTTTTACTTATGGCATGCACATATTAAACATTTTACTTCAATTACACTTACTTTTTGAGTGAAAATACATCCACGAGGCTCATCGACACATTCTCTTTGCCTTTGCTCCACCCTTATTGCTTTGCTCTTCAAACACAAATAGACTTGTTATGGAAAAGTTAGTATAAAATCATACAAGCTTCAAAAATGAAAATCAACTCCATAAACACTTTTTTTGGGCCTTAAGGGAACTTAGGAAAAATAGCAAACTTTAAAAAAACTTACCCTAAAAAAATTGGGTTACCATTCATTGAGATCCAAATGGAAAAAATCATTCGATTCTTCTTTAAATCCTTGCTAAAATCAATATCTATAGGTTATGGAGGCTTTAAGCTAGGGCTTTGATAGTGAATTTAGGGCTTAAAATAAGAAAGAGGAAGAAAATTTAAAGGCTTTAATAGAGGAGAAGTTGCTAGCCATAAAGAAAAAAAGAAGGGGAGAACATGGTCACTATAAAATATTAACCCCTTTTTAAAGCTAAAATCCTCTTTTCTTTCTTTCAATTAAACCCCAAAAATTCACTTAATCCATATCCCATATGCCTTTAAAAACTCGAGCTTAAAAATTAAGAAAATTTGATTAAAACGTCAATTTTAATCTTTACTTGATTTAGTAAAATACTTCCCAATATCCAAAAATTCCAATTCTAGTGCCAATAAAGTATTTTGAATTTTTGAGTATCAGGTTGTATTTATTCCAAAATTTGAATATTTTACGGTTCACCTAAAACTAGGTCATTATTCACGTGACACTACTGTAAAACTTAATTGTCATTTTTTACCATCTAAATGACTTTATTTTCACTTTAAATTTCACCCAAAATTATGTTATGATTAATATTTTCATTCAGTAAGATTAGTGTGACCTAGGTCTCAAGAAATACTATTCATATACTTGGAAGTACTATTCATAACATCAGGATTTTCGGGCACTACCTTTCTTCTTCAATAGGGATAAACTCTTTTGCAAATCTACTCAGTCAAGCAAAGTCCTTCTCATACTCAGATGTG
Source organism: Hura crepitans (assembly GCA_948208565.1). Lineage (NCBI taxonomy): Eukaryota > Viridiplantae > Streptophyta > Magnoliopsida > Malpighiales > Euphorbiaceae > Hura > Hura crepitans. The sequence continues at coordinate 13,875 of CANXYI010593401.1, forward strand.
CATCTCCATCCCTACTTCAAATCCAAGAACTCATACCTCTTCTTTTCAAGTTAGGTTTTTAAAATATATATTTTCTTATATTCTTAGAGAAAAAACTCCTAAGTCATATCCACTGTAGCTTTATGTTATAATGTTACTCCTACCAATGGAAGGCCTCTTCTTGTAATAAAGTGGTGGCACATATCAAATCCTCAACTATTACATACTATAACTACTCTAGGATTCCAATGAACCGCTTTAACTAGTACTCAGGTTTAGCTACATCATCTTTCGATGTTCCCAAAAAATCTAGTGCGCTCATCTTCTTTACCCTTTCTAAGTATATTTTCTGTAATGCTTAGGGTTATAGAGGTTGTATTGGTGCCAATGGGGGTAATGATAAAGCAACTGCAACAATAGTTATCTAAGCAAATCTATAGTTTGTTGCAGCAAAGCTAGTTAAGCCTGTCCTGAAGCCGGTCGCATTGCATTGCTAGGCATTAGAGCCTCTGAAATAGTAGGCTCATAGATCTTATCACCTCTTTATTTACACCAAGCAGAGTGTGCTCACTTATCTCGATTTACTATGAAAGAAATAATTATCAGCCTCAAACAACATAGCTTTACATGATTTATGATCCTATTTGTAGAATTTTTATGTTTTAGGGATGAGGCATTAGTGTTTGGAGTCGCCACCTGGCTCTATACTAGGACTACTAATCTTTTGCCCAGAAAGGGTTTAGAATCAGGTCTTATTTATGTTAAAATGATATATCTTCCTTTACATTTTAATGTTTATCAATCTTGTTTTATGCAAGCAAACATTTTAATTAAACGCATACATGTCACCTTGTCACATAAAGAAAATAAGTTGCAATATTAAAAATGCACAACAAAGCATAAATATATATCAAACATCCATAAATTAGGTCATTTATTAGTTGTTGTTTAACCTAAAAATTACTCATAATTCCATAGGAATTAATGGTAATTGCCGCACTCCCATTTTTAGGAGATGGCCATTATTAAAATACATTTTTTGTGACCTTTATTAAGGAAACCCAAAACCATTTACGAAAACACCAATTAATTAGGTAGAAAAATCATTAGTGTGAAGTTAGTCTTTTTACATGTAAAATAGGTTGTTAAACTACCTATTACAACCTAAAAATAAGCAAAAGAGATGAAAGGTACAAAACCAAAAAAATGAACTTAAGAATAAGCAATTGGTCTCGCTTCTGCATCAGCAAATCTACGTGGACGGCATATGGTAATTGGTATAAATTTTTGCAGACTACATGATAAAGATTGGAATTAGCTCGTCTAAACCCCTCTCCAGAACAAGGTCATTAGCTAACATCTATTCGAAGAACACGATTAGCATAATGATGTATATAAATATCTAAAATATAGTATTAATTCATTGAAGTGAATATTGAAAAGTTATATAAAGCATATCAGTTATGGCAGCATTATAAAAACGTATGGATGTCGGCTAAAACAAAAATAGAAGAATAAAGTCTATGTGGACATCTAAACCCTTATAACAGGAGTTCATGTAGACTTTAAAAATGACAGGTTAGCAAATAGTATCATCAAAATAAACATGACTCACATATTCTCAGTGATTATTCATATAATGATATTTCCAGTCCTTACATAGTGATATGTTAACTATACATTGTATCTTACATTTTTATGGACTTAATGGTTATGCAATTATTCATCATTCATGTCTGTAAGGACTACAATCCTTGAAAAAGGGTGTCCATGTGGACTTTTTATTGATTCTATAATACAAACAACATGTATATCAAAAATCAGAGCGTGTAAGGTTTGATTATGAAGTCATATTTCCATAGATACACATTAATAATATACTGCAAGGATAAATATGAGTGAAGCATACATTATTAAGGATTGAGCAAATCATTGGAAAAGAACGTAAAAGATAAAGCATAAAACTATTATGTAGGCCGTACGAACTAAATAACATGGTCATACTAATACAAGTAAGTTCGTGTGTAATCAAGCATCTTATGGGTATTATTCATGCAAACCTATGGTATTAGGTAGAATACATAATCATGGCCTAAAAAGATGTGCAAGATACATGTGTTTGAATGATGAATCATAATCTCACTCTTATAATTGGTGTACGGATCATAAAGGACAACCTCACATGACCAACTAATCTTTAGAGGTCATTGAAACCATAAGGAAAAATGACCTTAAACTCATAGAATAATGGTTTTTTTGGACAATCAGAAGTTGTTCAAGTAGGTTGATGAG
>CANXYI010593484.1:0-14161 GCA_948208565.1 Hura crepitans
TTCCTAACGGAGTTGCCACTATAGAGATTATGATATTTTTATCGGGGATAAGAGTGATTAGTGGAGTCGCCACTTAGCCTCTACACCAGGACCTCTGATCTTCTATACCAAAAAGGTTCAGAATTTTGAATCTTATTCATGCCCAAATAATATGCCTTCTTAATTGTTGTAACGTTTATCAATCCCCTATCAAACGAGCATGCGTTATATTTAAAGTATTAATGTTACCTTTTCATGTAAAGGAAGTAAATTGCAATATTTAAAGAATATAATAATGTACATCTAGAAAGCGGGTTATTCATTGAATGCCAATTGACCTGACAATTACTCATAATTCCATAGGAATTGGTGGTAATTGCCCAACTCCTATCCCTAGGAGATTGGTCTTTATTGAAATACATATTTTACATGACTTTTGATTAAAGAAATACAAATCCATTTCATTAGGAAACACTAATTAATTATATAGAAAAGAGTTCGATGTGGAATTTAGGTTTATCGTGTAAAATGAGTTGTTTACCAGCTATTACGACATAAGAATAAGCAAATAAGTTCAAATAGTACAACACCAAAGAATAAACTGAGGTCCTAAAATTGGCCCGCTTCAATGTCGTTAGGTCCGTGCGGACATTGGGGTAACAATGCTTAGTTTGTGAAAACTTTTGCTAAAGAAAGCTTAAGTCCATCTTATACTTCTACTCTAGTGCGAAATCCAATCAGTGACTCAAAAAACATTAAAGTCAAATAAGTTAAATCTGAGCTATTAACATGTGAATGAACATCAAAATCATAAACACATTCAATATAGATATACTATAGATTATAAATCACAGCAATAAGACACATCGAAGGATTATAATGCAAGTCTCTATTCATAAGTCCCTAAGAACATATGACCCTTATGATAGGGGGTCCGTGCGGACCACTGAACTTGACCAACATGCATGTAATAAGGCTGTATGGATTAATATGAATACTTGCCTTCAAAGATACTAAGTCTATACATACCTAATTTCATATAGGATCAGATTTATTCAATGCAATTGACTTTTCATGGCATGCCTAATGCTAATTATAGACATCAATTTCATGATTTACATGTCTAGTGTGATTAGACTACTCATCATCAATGAGAATGGGGATAACAAAGTATCACCTCATAAATTGATTGTTTCAGAGATCATTGGCTTACAAAGGATGTAGAAAACTCATTCATGGACCTTAGATAGTACCTGTGTGAAAGAGTCTCTTTGAGCACTAGCATAAAAACCTTTTGATGCATGTAAGGATGGTTGACTTCTTCCTTGTGACAAGCCTCACAAAGCTTCGATGCTTTCTACTATTAGAATGATTGCAATTATGGTTTTTCAGTATATGTTTTTTGAACCCCCCTTCTCCTCATGAAGAGAAGTCTTTATACCCCTTCTTTAGGGTTTTTTTTGTATCCTTTCATTAAGAGAAAGTCCTCATCCCTTAAGGATTCTAACTCCTGGACTAAATAGGCAATGTTTAGATACGGAGTTAGTTTTTTTATGGTAAGTTCATGCGGACTTATCCTTGATGATCTGTCCAGACTAAGGCTTCTGAAGTGATTGTCCGTTGTCTTTATGGGCTGGGTTTTGACCTACTTCTATGGTTAGTCTATGTAGACATAGATAGTAAGTCTGTTCGGACTTAGATCTTGATGGCTTTTTGCACTGTGCTCACGAAGTCCATCTCTAGCTATCATCATTGGTCAAGGTGGAGTGTCTACAGAGGGTAAGGTAGTTGCTATGCTTCAAGACAATTAAAAGCTCAAGAGAAAAACTAACCTACTCTTGATTTGGAATTTGCAATGATTATGCTTGCTCTTAAGATCTAAAGGCATTAGGTCTATGGAGAAAGATGTTATGTCTTGTAACACCTCCTACTAGATTCCTGAAGAAACCTGATAGCGATGCACTTCCTGATAGGTCACTTATCTTAGAATCACTATAGGGGTAAATGCCTTAACATTTATGGACTGGTAGAGACCTTTATTAGTTATTGCTTAGATTCTTTATCTAACCCTCAAACGTATTCATACATGGTCTGTAAGTCATAATTATAAAACTTAAGGCAAGCTAAACAAACCTAGCACCTAATTATATACATCACATATATTCCTTATATATATAGACATAATAGCTCTTAAGCATGCCAAACCCATACCTATAATGTTTTACATTAGTGCTATTTTAAGAAGCCAAAATGGAAAGACTCTATGTTCCCTTGAAGAACTAGACTGCTACATAGTATGATTTTTAAGGCTAGACTGCTTATCTTTATAACCTGTGCACCATAACATTAGTATGCTGAGTATGAAACTCAATAGTGAATTAAAGCATTCAAAACATGATATAAGCAATAGCTCACATGCAAAAATGCTATAATAATCAATATGCAATATGTGTGTACCAAGTAATTCAATCCATTCAGGTGATATGCCACTTTTACACAATAATTACCAAAATGCGACTGTGAAAATTTAATACAACTATTCAAGCAATAATTAGCCATTAATCAAATTATGGATATTAATTCTATTTAATTTAATAGGTTTGATTAGTTAGACTGCACCTAAGACACAAGACTAAGAGGGAATAGAAAAGTTATGCAGTGGCCTAAATTATGGACCCTGACTACTGCACCGAGCTGGTATGATAATACGGATCAGTTCACAGGAACCTTCCTAGTTAGACAAAAGAGAGTGGGGATTAGTCTATAGACCTCCTAAAGTTAAATATCATCATTTCACCTTTTGGTTTGCCCCATAAACTAGTGTAGTGGCCTATCTGAGGACCTAGACCATTGCACCAACCCTAGTCTCATATACAGACAATAATAACAATATAATGATCTACCATATAGACTAGTGTAGTTGCCTAACTTGTAGACCTCGACCGCTACACTAGCCTAGTCTGATTAATAGACAAGTCTAGTAGTTGCTAATCATTAAGTTCATTGATCAACCCATCCAGTGGGTGTCTAACTAATGAGCTGTCTGACATTATTTTATATTCATTTATTCATTGATAAAAAAATTATAATATTTACAAATGAAAAACAGATAGTTACAATTTTTATTTAACATTTAAAATTTGACTTGGATAGTTACAGGTCACATTAGACAATTTCGGGTCCATTTTCCTGAAGTATTTATGGCCACTTTTTTAGGCATAATTAAGTTCATATTAAATCTAGCCTAGTCCATTATTTTAATCCACTTGTATTCATGCTAAAATATTCATTTTATAGGTCCTTAAATTAATTTTACAAGACAGTTATAGGTCATTTTCTACTTTTGTGTCTGCCACTTTTAGGACCAAATTAAGCCCTTTTCTTGCCATTTTTCAGTGCCATTTGCCCATATTTCTATATAGTTTCATAAGCTTAAAGCCAAGCTTAAATATGTATCTTAAATAACCTTAAAAGAGGCTCCATATCATGACACTTAAACCTCACAAATTGGTTCAATTTAAGGTACCATTTACATGCCAAAGATAGTCCTTTTTAAGGTTACCTTTACCGAACTATTACAAGCTAATTTCAAGTTCATTTTTCAACCATTTCCTAACCTTAAAAGGTATCCCATATTTTATACATTTCATGCCTTCTTACTCATGCATATTCATTTAATTCATACCATATAGACATTACACAATCATGCCAATTATGTCATGCCAATCACACATGCCATGCCATACCTCATTTTTCATGCCATTCTTACCTTGCATACCTCTCAGCCAATGCCTCCAAATGGTTATGCTCATTCTTTTCTCTGCATTCAAACACATATACACATGTTCTAACATCATACAAGAAAATTTATACACACATAATGTAATTATCATGCAAATTATACCATTTTTTTGCCTTGTATATGCTTCAGCCACTCTAAGGACACACACACACACACACAAGGTTTATTCATCAAGTTAATCTTCTACACTTAAAATACCATCCTTAATAAATGAAGTTCCATACAATGTGCCATGTTTATTTTTCACACATAGTTAGCCTACATGCTAAGCTAACCTCTCGACCAATCAAGGCCTAATATCAACACTCCCCTTTTTCACCATGCACACTTACAATTCATGCATTTTCACCTCAAACACCTTAGAAACCATGCCAATCACAGATTCACAAGCCATATACACATCACACACACACCTTCCATACCTCTTAGCCAAATGAGGAATTTACCTTTCCTCTCACTCTTTTTATTAAATCATCATTCTAATCCATCATTTCACGCACTATTAACACAAACATAAGCCTACTTCATAATTGCACACACATTAACCATGAAATCTACCATTTCCATACAAGGTTTCTACATCTATTACATAAGAAAATCTAACTACATGCTTCCAAAGCTTTGAATTCACATACCTCATTAACAAGGAGGACTTCTCCTTTACTTCAAGCTTGCCAAAGGCCTAATTTCACCTCACTTGGCTTCACTTCACATACATGCCACTCCACCTTTAAAAATCCATAAAAAATTTGACAAGTCCACAAATCAAGTTCTAAGACTATAAGCATTCTTAAAGTAGCAAAATCCTCTAGGAAATAAATTAAAAAAAGGAGGAAACACTTATATATCAAAAGTTGGCTTCTAACACCTATTTCTATGTATAATTGAACAAACTTAAATTTCTTTTAGCTTTAAGGACTCCTATTGCCTCCAATGCCTTAAAAAATCAATTCACTACACAATGAGGATTTTTAATGGCAATTGGGAAGGGAAAACTTTCAAGAAACCATGAAAATGGTAGATGTTAGCTAAAAATGACATCAGGACAAAAAGAGGAGAAAGAAGGGAAAATGGGTAGATGGTGGGGTGAGTTGCAAAGTGGGTAGGTATGTGTCACTTTGAGCCCTTTTATAGTGGCTGAGGTGGTATTGGTGGGGGCACATGCCACTTGAGCATCCTAAAATTTCTTAATTTCAACAAAAACTTTAGGGAATTTTTAAAAATCACTTAGACCTCTAAAACTCATCAAATTTGTTTTAAAAATCCTAATCTAGTGCCATTTAGAGGCATAAAAAATTTCATGGTCAAATTCCCTTGACAGTATAGTTAACCAACTGCCTCAATTTACTACAAAACCCAAAATTAAGGGAATTTTGCAAATGACCTTAGAATTCAAAAATTCCTTCACTAATGGACACAAGGAAATTTTTAACCTTTAATGTATGGTATTTTCAAGCCTATCCAGATATACCCTAGGCCATTCTCAGCTTAGATCCTTATGAGCTTATAGCCCACTAGATTATAGCCTAAAATAAATTATTGGTTATAGTAAATCTTTAAATTGAGCCATTTTCATAATTTTCAAGCCCATCAATGTTTTATGGCTAGTACACCCCACCTCGAGCCTCATGAAAGTGACCTGGCACTCTGGGCACACTTTTCGAGCCTCAAAGGTACTGTTCACAGAGCCTTGACTCAGAGGCATTACAACTCATCCCCTCTTAAGAAATTTCATCCTTGAAATTACTTAGAGTAAATAGATGTGGATATTAACTCATCATTTTCTTCTTAGGTTCCCAAATAGGTTTTTCTACATTATGATGCTTTTAGAGAACTTTAACTAGAGAAATGGTTTTATTCCTTAACTACTTCACTGCTCTAGCTAGAATCTGTATAGGTTCTTCATTGTAACTCAAATGTCACTATACCTCAACATCCGTCATTGGAACTATGTGGGAAGGATATGATCTATAGCTTTTGAGCATTGAAACATGGAACACATCATTTATCTATTATAACTTAGAAGGTAAGGCTAGCTTGTATTCTAGTGGTCCCACTCTCTCTGTAATCTCGTATGGTTTGATGAATCAGGAATCAACTTCTGAGTACTTTCTTCCACATGGATACTTTTAGAAATACTTTCTCACCCATAGCATATTTAATGTCCCTGTAGCTCAAGTCAGCATAAGACTTCTGCCTATCAATTATAGATTTTAATCTCTCTCTAATAAATTTTACTTTTTCTTCTGCATCTCTAATTAGATCAACTCCTAAAATCTTGCTCTCACCAACTTCACTCCAGCACAATGGATTTCTACACCTTTTACCATACAGTGCCTCATAAGGAGCCATGCCCAAACTAGTTTGATGACTAATATTATATGCAAATTTAGCTAAGGAAAAGTATTGGTCCTAATTGCCTTTAAACTCAATGGCACAGATATGTAACATATCTTTAAGTACCTGTATCACCCTTTCTAATTGTCCTTCTATCTAAGGGTGGAAAGCTATACTATAAGTTAGCCTAGTACCTAATGCCTAATGCAATTTCTTCCAAAACCTACAAGTAAAGCAAGGATCTCTATCTGAAATAATAGCTACAAGCACACTATAAAGTCTGACAATTTCATTAATGTACAATATAGTAAGCTTTTTCAATGAATAATATATTATGATAGGAATAAAGTGAGCTATCCTAGTCAATTTGTCAACAATTACCCATATAACATCACACTTATTTTGAGTCATAGGTAATCCCATCACAAAATCCATTGTCACTTTTTCCCACTTCTATTTTGGTATTGCTATAGGATATAACAATCTAAAAAGAACCTAATGCTTAGCTTTTACTTGTAAGCATGTTAGACATCTAGCAATATATTTTGCCATATCGCTATTCATACCTAACCACCAATATTGAGACTTCAAGTCCATATACATTTTAGTACAACCAGGGTGCATAGAATTAGGAGCTTCATATGCCTTTTTAGAATTTGTAATCTCAAGTCATCCGTACTAGGTACACATAACATGCCTTGATAATACAAACATTCATCCTCACTTAACTCAAATCCTATTGCCTTCCCCTCTTTAACTTTACCCATAATCTATTTCAACTGTTCATCCTTTACCTATGCTTCCTTTATCTATTACCTGAAATCTAGTTTCATCTAAAGCTTAGCCAAAATAGCATCTTCTTCTATATACTGCAGTCTAGCATTTATGGCTTTCAAGGTTACTATGAATTTTCTACTCAAAGCATCTACTACCATATTAGCCTTCCTTAGATGGTAATCTACTAAATAGTCATAATCCTTAATTAGCTCTAACCATATTCTTTATCTCAAGTTCAACTCCTTTTGAGTAAAGAGGTATTTCAGACTCATGTGATATGTGTAAATGTAACATTTCTCACTATATAAATAATGCCTCCAGATTTTCAAAGCAAACACAATAGCAGCTAGCTCCAAGTCATGAGTAGGATAATTTTTCTATGTGGCTTTAGCATTTTTGAAGCATATGCTACTACCTTTCATTCTTGCATTAGCACATAACCTAAGCCATTAAGTAAGTCATCACTATACACTACAAAGTCTTTACCCTATTCAAGTTGAATCAAGATAAGAGCTTTTGTCAACATCTTTTTTAGCTTTTCAAAACTAGCTTGACATGTATCATCCTATTCAAATTTCACATTCTTTCTAACTAGTCTTATCAAAGGGGCTACAATCAAAGAGAATCCTTTCAAACCTTCTGTGATACCTAACTAATCTTAAGAAACTCAGTATCTCTATCACATTCCTTGAGGGTTCCTATTCTAATGCTGCCTTGACCTTATTTGAGTCTATTTTAATGCCTTCAACTGACACTATTTATCCTAGAAAAGCTATTTTAGTCAGCCAAAAGTCACACTGACTCAGCTTAGCAAACAACTATCTCTCCATCAAAGTTTGTAGCATAACCCCGAGATGTTATTCATATTCCTCATTGGTCTTAGAGTATACCAGAATATCATATATAAATGCTACTACAAACTTATCCAAGTAAGGTTGAAATTCTCAATTCACTAAGTCCATAGAGGCTGCTAGGGCATTTGTGAGACTAAAGGGCATCACTAAGAGCTCAGAATGCCCATATCTAGTTCTAAATGGAGTATTAGGAATATCAACTTCCTTCACTCTCAGTTGATGGTATCTAGATCTCACGTCAATCTTGGAAAATACACCTGTACCTCTTAATTGTTCAAAGAGGTTATCTATTCTAGGCAAAGCATTTTTTTTCACTATCACATTGTTCAGCTATCTGTAATCCATACACAGTCGAAGTAAGCCACATTTCTTTTTCACAAACAACAAAAGTGCTCCCTAAGGTGAAACACTGGGTTTGATGAAACCCTTACCTAATAGTTCCTACAATTGAACCTTCAATTCATCTAGTTCAGGAAATGCCATTCAATAAGGAATAATAGAAATAGGGGTTGTATCAAGATACACCTTAATTTCAAAGCCAAGTTCTCGTTATGGGGGCAAACCTGGCAACTTATTAGGAAACTTAGACACTATAGAAATCTATTCAAGTATTGGGGTGGAAGCATCAGTGTCAACAACATGGGCTAAGTAACCTTCACACCCTTTTCATATGAGTTTTCTTACTATAATAGCTGAGATAAGGTTATTCACATAATTTCTCTCACCCATAACAATCACTCTCTATCCCTCTGTAGTTTGAAGGGTCAACTTCTTCTTTTTACAGTCAAGTATAGCTTGATGCTTTGACAACTAATCCTTTCTTAGAATAACATCAAACAAACAAAAAGGCAATTCAATCAAATCCATAGGGAACAAAAAATTCCTAAATCACTAAAGGACACTGTATATATACCCTGCTTACATGCACACTTTGTCATATAGGATTACTTACCTGTACATCTATGTTCAAATGCTCAGATTTTAGTGTGTTATCATATGCTAATGTCATGCATACATATTAATGTGTAGATCTTAGGTCTACCAATGCCAAAACTAGAACATTAAATAAATAAAATGTACCACTTATGACATCTAGTGTTGCTGCCTACTCTCGGGCTCTGACAACATATTGTATAGTTGGGGCACAAGCTTCTGATTTGGTCCTCTAACTAGGACTAGGTTAATCCCTTCTACTCTATCTTTGACCTCTATTCTGAGGTGCAACTATGGATACCTGCGTGTGAGCACCCTCGAGCCATCACTGAGACACTCTCTCTTATAGTGGTCTCTAGCACCATAAGTAAAACACTCTCCTCTTCTACCTAACCTACACTACCCCCAATGGTTCTTGTTACAAGTATTATAGGTCAAGGGTCTATTCCTATTAATTGAAGGACTAGGAGCACTAACAACTCTATGAGGCAATCTAGGTCTGATTGTGGAAGCATGCCTAGATCTTTGAGACTATATTTTTCTTAGTGCTTGATGCACAGACTATGACTGAGATGGTGTCTCTCTCCTTCTATTATTGTCACTTAGGCTGCACTGGATTGCCCCGCAGTACTCTCTTTGGAAGAAATCTCTCTTTTCTTATACCATTTCCTCTATGTCACAAGTATATCCCACTAACACAGCAAAGTCTATTACCCTCAGGTTTGCTATCTACATTCTTAACTCCATATTGAGCCCCTTCAAAAATCTTTTACACTTTTCCTCTTTATTAGGAATGAACTCCTCTATGTATATGATCAACTAGGTAAAATCTTTCTCATATTCATCCATTATCCTCCTGCCTTGTTTAAAATCTAGGAATTCTTACCTCTTCTTGTCCTTATAGGACTCAAGGATGTATCTCATTTATAATTCTATTAGGAAAAACTCTCATGTGAGCTATGCCACTGTTTTCCTCCTTTTGATAGTATCCCACCAATGATGTGCTTCTTCCTATAGGAGGGAAGTTATACACTTTAGACTATTTACTTCTGAGCATTCTAGCTATTCTAAAATCCTAAAAGTCCTCTCCAACTAGTACTCTACTCATGCTACATCATCCTCTTTTGTGCCTATAAAATCCATAGCTCCCATCTTTTTAATTCTCTCTAATGGTGTCTTCTATAAAGGAGTTAGGGGTGATGAAGGTACTAGAGCTAGTGGAGGAGGTAGAGGTGGAACAATAAGTGTAGTAGTATGTCTCAAAAGATTAACTATATGCTACAATAAAGCTGGAGATGCTTTTGCCTATGGCTATGCCTAAGGTTATGGCTTATGTGTAGCATCACTAGGCTTGGGGGTAGTTGTATTATCTACTCCCTCTATTATAGTCGGAGCATAATGGGCCACTTTATTTGCTATTTCCTCTTATAGTCTAACAACTATCTCGTATTACTATAAAAATCACAAAAATATTAGTCTCTTTGTAGTGTAGCATAACAACATAACCAACCCCTCGACTATAGCACTCATGTAGACTACGTAGGAACTTTAAACCTAAGCTCTAATAACACTAAATGTGACATCCCCTACTAGATTCTTGAAAAAACCTAATAGGCAATGCATTTCCCTACAAGTCACCCATCGTAGGATTTTTCTAGAGGTAAACTCCTTAACACTTATAGATTGTTCTAAAACTTTATCAGGTTTTACTTAGATGTCTAGCCTAATCCTTAATCATATTCACACATGGTATGGTAGACTTAGAAAACTTATTTATAGACACTTTTCAAGTCAAAGAAAATTGGGCAGCATAATGACTCCCTAGGTGACGTATAAAATTTTTTTCTACTTCTTGAAAACACTTTTATAAGTAAACACTCAATAAACCTCCATTAGGACCATTCTGATCCCTCAGTCAATTAACAACACATATCAAAATCATACACACAAGGCCTCAAGCACACAATTATCAAAACTAAAAGCAAACCAAACACATACAACATTTGCTTATATATATCATATAGACCTAACAGCTTCTAAGCATGCTAACCCAAACATATAGGATTTACATTAGTGCCACTACTAGAGAGAAAAAAAAAACTTTCTTTACCCTTCAATGCTTGTATTACTACACTGCATGATCACTGAGGCTGGCCTACTTGTCCTTATTAGTTATGCATCATAACACGTGTACACTGAGTATAAAACTCAGTAGTGAATTTAAACCATTTAAAACATGCCATATTCATTAACACACACATGCAAGCATAAAGTAATGGTCTAGGTGTAGTGTGTGAGGAACATGCCAAATGATTGATGCCATTCAGATAATATGTCATATTTGCTTTAAAATTACCAAAATGCCACTAGGGTGTATTCATTAAAATTTCTATTAGAAATTATCATAAATTATTTTATATTTATGGTTTTCTCTATTTTAAGTCCATTTTATAGGCTTGACTAGATAAACAATAGTTACAGACACTAGACTAAGAGGGAACTAAAAAATGTGTAGTGGCCCACATTTTGGACCTTGACCACTGCACTAGCCTGATATAGCCATAAGGATCAGTTCATAGGAACCTCCCAAGAGGCAAAAATACTGAGTAAGTATATATAGGGATCAGTCCGTAAACCACTTAAGGGCATTAATCATGTTAAATAATTCCTCCGAGTTGGCCCAGCAAACTAGTGCAGTGACCCTATTGTGGACCTTTGCCACTGCACTAGCATAGTTAGATATACCATTAAAAGTGCTAGCAATAAAGAGTGCTTGCCCTGCAAACTAGTGTAGTGGCTTAATTATAAACCTCAGCTACTGCACCGACCTAATTAGATAGATAGACAGTCTAGCAGCTGCTAATCCCTAAGTTGACCGATCAACCCATCCAGTTTGTGTCTAACTAATGGGCCATTTGACTTTATTTTAACATTATTTCTTTATTGATCATCTTTTTATAATATTACAAGTAGAAAAATAGACAATTAAAATTACTGATCATCTTTTTGTCACTTTTTAACTCATTCTTGAAGGCATAATTAATAGCATATTAAGTCAAGTCTAGTCCACAATTTTCCCTTTATTGTTCACATGCTAGGCAGTTAATTTAATTATAGTCCTAAAAATATTTTTAACAGGATAGTTATAGGTCATTTTACTTATTTGCAATGCCTATTTCAAGTTCATTTTAGGTCATTTTTAAGTGCCAACTGCACCAACAATCATGCATTTCCATAAACCTAAAGCTAAACTCAAATGAGTATGTTAAATTGCCATACTAAAGGCTTCCATGCCAACTTACATGAATAACACAAGTTAAGTCACTTTAAGGTACCAATTTCATGTCTAAAACTAGTCTATTTTCAAATCCATTTTTCATGGCATTTTAAGCTAATTTCAAGTTTATTTTCTAAGCTTTTTATATCCTTTAAAAGTGTCCCATATGTTATTCATTTCATGCCATGCTAAGCATGTACATTCATCTAAATCATGCCATACAAATAATGCCATATTCATGCCACTAATGTCATGCCATTACATACATATATGCTAGTTAGACCATACCTCATTTTCATGCCCTTTTACCTTGCAAAGCTCTTAGCGAAAAGCCTCGATTTGCCTTATACATGCTTTTAATCACATTCAACCACACATATACAAATTTAAACATCACACAAGCTTGTCGTCACCCACATTATGTCTTTTCCATGCAAACTAAGGCAACATACACTTTAATCATGCCTCAGCCACATTACACACACACATGCAAGCTTTATTTCACAAGTCTCTTTGCCTACACCATACATGCCATCCATGGCAAGCCATATACCTTAAATATCATGCCATAAAACTTTAATAAGCTATGCACACACATACCCCCTTATTCAAAGCTCTCGACCAAAAGTGAAACTTGCCCTTCCATGCATTCCTTTCTTTAAATCCATATTTTAAACATGATTTACATACACCATTAGTCTAAAAACATGCCTAAATCATTAATTCACACGCATATACCACCTTTCCTACCATTTTCATACAAGAAATTCTAGCCTAACACATACGACATCCATCAATCATGGTTTAAATGCCTTAAATTCACTTACCTCAGTATCAAAAGAGTTGAATTCCACACTTCAAGCTTGAAAGAAGTCATTAATTCCTGACTTCTTCCTTAGCCTCCATTCACACCATCTTCGCTTCAAAAATTCACCAAAAACAACACACTCCTCCAAATCAAATTCCAATCACATAGATGTTCTTAGAATTATCAAATCCTAAAGGAAATAAATTGAAAAGGCTGAAATACTTACATATCAAAAGCTACCCTTTTAGTCCTCTTTGATGCACACCTTAGCTTCCTTAAATTTTCATGTAATCTAGGGACTTTTATGTCTTTCAAAACCTTGACAAAAATCAATTCCTAACATAATTATGGGATTTTTTTTTGCCATAATATGTAAGGGAAAAACTTACAAATTAAGCAAAAATGCTGGCTTCTAAGCAAAAAATGGCATCGAGACAACAATGGGAAAAAAGAAGGAGAAGGGATGAGGTGAGTGGAGGTAGCCAAGTGGCTACTTAGGTGGCAAATAGGGTCTTATATAGTGGCTAAGGTTGCATAGGTGGGGCCCATATGCCACATAAACAAACAAAAAAACCTCAGTTTTGAAAAAAACTTCAAGAAATTTTAAAAATCACTAGGACCTCTTAAAATTAACATATTTATTTTAAAATCCTCCATTAGTCACATTTAAAGGCTCACAAAATTTCATAGCCAAATTCCACTAACAGGATAGTTAACCAATTACCTCAACTTACTTGCAAAACCCCAAAATTAAGAAAATTTTTAAATGACCTCAAAATTCAAAAATTCTTTCACCAATAGACTTAAGGGAATTTTTAACCTTCAGGATATGTCATTTTCAAGTTTCTCCAAGCTCATCCCATGTCATTCCCAACCTGATTCCATCTGAGCCTACGGCCCACTAGATTATAGCTTAAAATAATTATTAGTTTTGCTAAATCTTTAAATTAAGTCAATTTTCATCCTTTTATGGCCCTTAAAAATTTCATGACCAATACCCTTACCTCGAGCCTCGTGAAGGTGACTCAGTACTCTAGAAACACTTTTAGGCCTTTGTGATACTGTTCACAGAGCCTCAACTTACGGGCATTACATTGCAAAACCAGTTACATTTGCCTTGCATTAACATATAGCTTAATTATCATTTTACATAGTCATAGTACATACAACCTATAACTCAAGTGGAAAACAACTATGACACCAAATTATGCCTAGACAAAGCATCATATATAGCCATTTAGCCTATATTCAGAACTATTATGCTAACACAAATCATGCCTTTCTATGGCTTTATGACAAGTAAAACTCCTACATATTAATTGTACTCACATATGTTCATTAAAAAAATAAAGATTAACACATACATATTATAAATCTTATTTAATATATCAATA
>CANXYI010593546.1:0-12703 GCA_948208565.1 Hura crepitans
AAATTATCTCTTTCTCTAGAAGAAATCTCTCTTCTCCTATACCATCTCCTCCATGCCATAGGCAGATGCTACTAATACAGCAAAATCTATCACCCTCGAGTTAGCTATCTGTATTCTTAACTCCATATTCAAACTCCTTAGGAATATTCTTACATTTCTCCTCTTTATTAGGAATGAACTCCTCAACATATTTGATCAACCTAGTAAAATCTTTCTCATATTCTGACACTATCCTCCTACCCTATCTTTAGTCTAGGAACTCCTACCTTTTCTTATCCTTGTAGGAATTTAAAATATACCTCCTTCTGAACTCAGTTAAGAAAACCTCCCAGGTGAGATTTGTCACTGCTTTTCTCTTTTTAATGGTATCCCACCAATGGAATGTTTCTTCCTACAAAAGAGAAGTTGTACACTTCAAACTATCTTCTTTTAAACACTCTAGCTATTCTAAAATTATAAAGGTTCTCTCTAACTAGTACATCACTAATGATCTATCATCCGACTTTGTGCCCAAAAAATCCACAGCTCCTATCTTTTTAATCCTCTCAAATGGTGTCTTTTGTAGAGGTGCTAGTGATGGTTAAGGTACTAGAGTTGGTAGAGGAGATAGAGAAGCAGCAGCAGAAGTATGTAATGAGCACATCCACTATCTGCTATAATAGCATCGAGGATTCTAATGTTTATTGATGTGCTTGTTGTTGTGGCTGCTATATAGCATCACCGGGTTTTGGTATGCCTGCACTGCTAGCTCCCTCTATATAATTATAAGGGCATAACTAGCCATTTTTGCTCCTGGGTCTTCGTGTACCTAATCACTCATTATGCTCGAGTATAAACAAGAACAAACCTGCTAACCTTGTAATAATGTAGTAGTTCAATGAAACAACCCTAAACATTAGCACTCATGTAAGACACCTTGGAACATATAACCTATGCTCTAATATCACTAAATGTGACACCCCCTACTGGATTCTTAGAGAAACCTGACAAGTGATACACTTCTTACCAAGTCACCTATCCTAAAATTTCTCTAAGGGTGAACTCGTTGACAATTATAGACTATTCTAAAACTTTATCAAATATTACTTAGATGTCTAGTCTAATCCCTAAACATGTTCATATATGGTCTAATAGACCTAGAAAACCTATTTACAAAAACTTTACAAGTTATAGAAAATTGGGCAGCATAATAGCTACCCAAGTGACATAGCAAAATTTTTTTCCACCTGTAAAAACACTTTTATAAACAATTATTCAATTTAACCTCTATTTGGACCCTTCTGGTCCCACAGTCAATATCAGCACACAACAATCATATATCAAAAACACACATAGGGTCTCAAGCCCATAATTATCAAAACATTAAGCAAACCAGATAGATAAAGCACCTATTTATATATGCCACATCCACATTTTATACATACATACATAGCAGCTCCTAAGCATGCTAACCTATAGCTACAGTGCCAACCCATCTAGTAGGTGTCTAACTAATAGGCCATCTAACCTTATTTTAAGTTCATTTCTTTACTAATCATCATATTATAATATTTTAAAATGAAAAATAGACATTTATGAATTTTATTGAATAGCCAAAATTTGACCTGGACAGTTACAAGTCATTTTTTATCCTACCGGACAGTTACGGGTCAATTTTTCTGAAATATTCTAGGGCACTATCTTAAGCACAATTAGAGTCGTATTAATTCTAGTCTAATCCCTTATTTTAGTTCATTTATATCTATGCCAAATAATCATTTCAAATATAAGTCCCTAAATTCATTTTACGGGACAATTATAGGTTATTTTTCAATTTTTCGTCAGCCATTTTAGGTCTAAATTATGCCCTTTTCCTATTATTTTTTAGTGCCAATTGCACTCATTTCCATACACTTTTCATAACACTAAAACCAATCTCAATTTTATCACTTAAATAAGTATAAAAAAGGTTTCCATTTTATTCCACACAATATCATAGAATGCCTTAAAAATTAGGTCTCATTTTTATGCTAAAGTTAATACATTCTAAAGCCACTTTTACCCAATTATTCTAAGCTAATTTCAACACCTTTTTCAATGCCATTTCTTAGCCTTAAAAGGTATCATAATTCCATGCATTTCATGCCTTGTTACTCATGCACATTCACCTAAGTCAAACCATATGGACATTACACAATTCATGCCAAATATGTCATGCTAGTCACAAACCTACACATGTTATGTCATACCTTATTTTTCATGCCATTTTTGCCTTGCACTCTCTCGGCTAATGCCTCTAATTTCCCATACACATAATTTTATCCATATTCAAGTACACATACACACATTCTAACCTCATACAAGTATGCTTACACATACACAAGCCATTACCATGCAACTTAGGCCATTATACATTATGGACGTGCCTCGGCCACACTAAGTACACACACACAAAAACCTTATTTATCCATTTCATCACCTACACCTATAATGTCATCACTCATAAGCCAATTACCATAAAATTTGCCATGGTAACTCACCATTCACTAAGCGTTCATGCCAAGCAAACCTCTCGGCCACTCTAAGGCCTAATATTACCTCTCTCAATTTCACTACATACAAGTATAATTCACACATTTTTCTTGTCAAACACCTTAGAACCCATAACAAAATCACCTTAACAAGACATACACACACTTACACCTACCTCTCCGCTAAATGAGGTTCAAGTCCCTTTATGAATTATTTTCACCAAATTATCATTCCAAGCATACATTCCATCTATAATTAACACATTTACATGACCAATTCACTATTACACACATCTTTGCTATGTTTGCCACCATTTTTATACAAGATTACTAAACTTATTACATTAAAAAATCATGGTCCATGCTTTGAATGCCTTAAATTCACATAGTCACTACCAAAGGAGATTTATTCTTCACTATAAGCTTAAAAAAAAAACTAATTACACCTCACTTTGCCTTCACTTCATATATACACCATTCACCCTTTAAAATTCCTTGAAAAATCACACAAGTCCCCAAATCAAATTCTAAGACTATAGGCATTCTTAAAACAATTAAATCCTCTAGGAAATAGATTAAAAAGGAAGAAAACACTTACACACAAGAAGTTGATTCCTAGCACCCTTTTGATGTACACTTGGTTAATTCTTGAATTTCTTTGAGCTTTATACACTCTTATGGCTTCTAATTCCTTCTCAAATCAATTTACACATTAAGATGATTTTTGGTGGTAATTGGGAAGAGAAAAGCTTGCAAGAAATAACAAAAATCATGGAAGTGAGAGCAAAATAGAGTTAGGTTCAAGGAAGAAGAAAAGGAGAGGGTGAGTGGGGTGGTGACTGGCACTTGCCATATGGACACTTAGGTGTTAACTTAAAGCTTATATGGTGGCTAAAGTGGCAAGGGTGGGGCCATATGCCACCCAAGTGTCCTGAAATTGCTCGGTTTCAACTGAAACTTCAAGGAATTTTTATAAATCACTCGAACCTCTAAAAATCATTGCACTTATATTAAAAATCCTTAATTAGTCCCATTTAAAGGCTTATTAAATTTCACAAAAAAATTTCCTCGAGAGGATAGTTAACCAACTATCTCGATTTACGTGTAAAACCTCAAATTTAGGGAAAAGTTGCAAATGACCTTAAAATTCAAAAATTCCTTCACAAACAAACTCAGGGGAATTTTTAAGCTTTAGAGTGTGGTATTTATAGGTCGGTCTAAGCACATCCCATGACTTTCCCTGCCTGCATCTATCTAAGCCTATAGCCCACTAAATTACAGCCTAAAATAATCTATTAGTTTTGCTAAATGTTTAAATTATTCCATTTTCATCATTTTCAAGCCTCTCAAAGTTTCATGACTAGTATACCCCACCTCAAGCCTCGTAAAGGTGACCCGGCACTCCGAGCACACTTTCTAATCTTTAGAGGTACTGTTCATGAAGCCTTAACTCATAAGCATTACATTAACTTTGTTAGTGCCATCCAATATGGAACTATTGATACTAAAGTAATGCTAGGCAACACCTCAATACTAAACTTGAGTTCCTATTCTGGTAGTGAGCCAAACAAATCTTTTGGAAAAACATCCATAAACTCTGACACTATGGGTATGTAATTAGTATCTAGCTCTCTGCTATGGGTATCATAAACATGAGCTAAGAAAGCTTAACAACCCTTCATCAATAAGGGCCTTACTATCACTTTTGAGATAACATTGGATAGAAAGTTTGTCGTCTCACCTATAACTCTAATCTCAATCCTATCTTTAACCTTAAGAGATATCAACTTCAACTTGCAATCCATCATGGCTTGATAATTAGACAACCAATCCATGTCCAATATCAACTCAAATTCATCAAATAGTAACTCAATGAGATCAACCAAAAACTCATGTCTTTTAACCATCAAGGGACATTACTTATAAACTCTATTTACTATGACATGTTGACCTATAAAATTACTAACCACAATCTTTAAGTTCATAAGCTCTAACTTTAACCCCTAGTCTTATGCTTGTGATGTGCATACATATGAATGTGTAGGCCCTAGATTAATTAATGCTAAAATAGGTGAGTCAAAGAAAAGAAAAGTACCAGTAATGATATCTACCTCATCCGTATCCTCTCATACTCTAATGGCATACTATTAAGTAGGAGCTTTGAGCTCAGCTCTGGACTTTGCTCTCTCTCTCTAAGCTTCTTATGCTCTTTCTCCTGGCTCCCCTTTTTAGCCTCAGTTAAATGTAGATACAGATCTTTGACCAACATCAGTTTTTATGGCACAATCACAAAAGAAGTGATTTGGTGAACCACACCCTTAGACCTAGCTTACTTTTCCAGCACTCCCCCTTATGTCATTTGTGGCAAGTCAAACACTGAGGTATCTAGCCAGTCTTAGTTATAGAAACTAATGTGCTGGCAACCTAAGATTGCTATCTAATCTTATCCTTATACCCCTAACTTGTCTTCTGGGGCTATCCTTATTTTTATAACTGTTATAGTGCCCTAGACTGATTTCCTCTTAACCTCTTGCCTAACTGCTATTGCTAAGTTATGCTAGATGCCCTATGTCTAAAAGATCTCTTCTTCTAATAAAACTCTCTCTTTTCTCTCTATACCCTCTTAATGGAGTGGCATACAACAACTAACTTAGAAAAGGCTTGGATCTTCATAGGGACCATTTTTTACTTGATGTCCACATGCAAACCCATCTCAAATTGCTTGTACTTATCAATATCAGCAAGAATGGTATCTTTGGCACATCAACTAAGCATGGTGAAGTCTTTCTCATACTCTTCTATAGACTTTTGTTCTTGCTTGAGATCTATGAATTGCTACCTTTTGTCATCAAGATAATCTTTAATGATATACTTCTCGTGAAACTTAAACAAGAAGAAATCTTATAGTTATTCTGCTTCAGTTATATGCTCTATTAAATCATCACACCATTTAAATGCTTAATCTTGCAATAACAATATGGCACAAATAACTTTCTCTTCTAGCATACATGTAACGACCCAAAAATCCCGACTTATGAATAGTACTTTCCTAAGATGAATAGTGTTCTCAAGACTTAGGATGTACTGAAGCTAACAGATGGAAGTATTAATCATAAAATAATTTTGGGAAAATTTTGAAATCAATTGGAAGTCATTTGGTTGGTTAATAATACTAAGAAAGTTTTTACGAAAGTGTCTTGTGAACAGTGATCAAGAAAAAAATGAATTGTAAAATTTTTTAAAAGTTGCTCAGAAAATTATGAGATTTATATAGCGTGATAATAAAAAATTCTAATGAGCATATTGGTGCTAGAATTGGAATTTTAGGACGTCGGGAAGTATTTTCATGAAAATCGAGTATAGTGAAAAGTTGCATTTTTATTTGATTTTTCATGATTTTTTAGCATAGATTTTTAGAGGCTTTTGAGATTTAAAGCATATGATTTTTAGGGTCTCTCAGGTATTGAAAATGAGGCAAAAAAAACTAGCTATAAAAGGGGTCAAATGTTAGCCAATGGAGGAATAGTATCATCTTCCACCAAAGACCAGCAAATACACCTCAAGAAGCAAAAACACCATTTTTACTTCTTCATTTCTCAATTTTAATACATTTTCACATGTTTGATGCCAAAGTCGCACCTCTACAGCCTCTAGACATCATTTTTACCTTAATATTTGCAAAAAAATCAAAGTAGAAGCTCAGTTTTACGGCTCGATGAATAGTAACATGATTTTTTTGCATAAGATTTTTCGATTTCCCACATTTTTCCTAGGTTTTTTGGGAGACAAAGATTCAATATATGTGGTCATTTTTTATTTTTGATGCCTATATGATTTATATAGAATTTTTATGAAATGAATCTATAATGGACAGTGTAGAAAGTGGACCAAACTCGAGACATAGGAAAGAATAAGGTGTGAGCTGACCTTGGGAATGCATTTTGACTCTCTTGGTATATGTAATCAAAATAATTTGCATGATTTTGATTATGTTTGAATTTTTCCATTTTATGCCCTAAATGCAAATAATATCATATAATGCCTAATAAATGCTTATGATGAGTATTTAATGATGTTAATGAGATGCATTAATATATTTAATTTATAATAATGGGATTATGATGCTGGAAGATGAGTTATGAGCTTGTATGTGTGTGTATGTAAAACTATGTATGGCATGTTAAAAAAATGATATATGCATATACATGATGTAAAATAGGTATGTAGATATAAAATTATGATGAGTTATATGTATATGTGTGCAAGGTGATTGGGAGAGCTTTATGGCCGAAATGGCCATATGAAGGTGTATTAGTAAATAGTTGTATGAACTTAGGAGTATGCATATTTGTCAAGTATAATGTGTATGAGAATTTTTTTTTAAAAATGTTAATGGAAAATAGGGACACGGAGATTGAAAATTGAATAAGATAATGTGAATGGTAAAAAGATTAGGTAAATGTTTGTTGGCTATGTGAGAATGCCAAATGGCTACTAGCATAGTGCCTTTAAGATACTTTAAGTGTATGACATTACATGAAAATTATGAAATGAGTGACAATGTGTTCTTTAATCTTTAATATACACATGATAACATAAATATGAGATGAAATGAGTGTTATGTGTTTTATTGTTCTCCTAATGTGCTTATAGCATGTTTACGACACAAATGACATAAATGTGGTAAGAATAGCTTAATAGAATGATTATGTTATATAAGACATACATATGATGAGTGATGAATTTTAAAGTATGTTAATAGTGTATTTATAGATATTAGGATATTAGTGTATGAGCTTATAAGCCATATACTAACCTTAATAATTATGAAGTAATATTAATAAATAATGCATTTAATATGGGAGAATTGTGATATAAAGCGTGAATGGACTTAGGCATGTAATGATTTTGCAATTGGTATTATAATGAGGTGTTGCATTGCATAACGATGTATTAAGCACAAAATTTATGTTTTTCCCCAGTTTAGTCATTTGTTGGATAAAGCAATGTAATTAAAAGCAATATTAATCAATAATAATAGAGTGAAACTAAAAATAATTGGTTAGTAACCTATACAAGTAATAGCCTAGTTGGATAGGTTAATCGATCAGCTAGGAGTCATAGTAGCTGCTAGGGTACTTTGGTGCCTCTGAAGCCTTCAAGTTGTGATATGTGAACCTGCAGGTTGATTTGATTTTTTTGACCTAAGGGTCTAATGCATAGATCTTTAGATCTTATTTTTGAACTTCGGGTCTGATACATAATTATGATTTGACCTTATATTTTGACTATGAGTTTATGATTATTCTGACCTTCAAGTCTAATACGTGCAGGGCCTAAGAGGTTTTAAGTGCCTACGTGGTCTATTGATACTCCGTTATACATAGTGTCATTGTTTTTTGAGTATGGCCTTAATAATCAAAATATTTATTGGCAAAATTTGTGATATGTTTAAATGAATTATTATTGTTATTATGTTAAATGCTTAACTTATTCGTTAGGTCAGTACACGTATGCTAGCTTTGTGGTTTGTTACATGTTTTATGATGTAATTCATATTCATTACCTATATGTTACTGCGTGAAACATTTATGGCATATTTACTCGAGTTATTTTGATTACACCACTAAGTTGTTGCTCAGTGCATCATTTGTTTTGTGATGCATAAGTAAGGTGACAATTTAAAAGAAAGCCTTGGATCATCAAGTTATCAAGAGAGGAAGAATTCTTTCGGTATATTTTATACTTGTAATTATGGAATTTACGATGTATAAAAAAATGAAGCACTCATATGAAATATTTTGGTTAAGATGGGCCAAAACTATAATAATTTTTGGATTTCTAATTTATGAGACTATTTTAAAGTCTGTATAAGTCTAAAGTGTTGTATTATATTTCTTCCTACAGTTGAGATATAGTGATTGTGATGTTTGTGATTTGGAGTGATCAAAAGGATCACAGATTGGGAGCAAATATTGAGAAATGTCTTAAAAGTGTATTTTGATTTGCACATTACTATTTAAATTTTTAGGTTAGTGCCCGGTATAGTCATTATGCTACCAAAATTCTAGCATGAGGATTCCTAAATTGAATTAGTAACTTGATTTTTGAAAAGTTTTTAAAAATTTGTATTTTTATGTTTTAAGCATGTTTGTTAAGATTTTTTTAATAAATTTATGTGTCAGGATCATATAACATGCTATGCATACATTCACTAGTTATGTTAGATAATGAGTCAGTAATGGGATCAGGTAAGGGGTGTCACATTTTATGGTATTAGAGCTCTGGTTTAAGCATTCTTAAGTGATATATGAGCACTATAGGTTAATTTATACATCATAAAATTCATGATATCAAGGCTTACAAATTGTTTTCCTTACTTAGAAATAAGATGAGTGATAATGCACTGCCTCGATATAAGAAAGTTGAGAGTCAACCTTCCATATTGGTGGGATAAGAATTAGACTGGGTTATCTATTTTGAGTAGTGTGGCTAGACAAGTATCATCTATATCACTGATGCCACCAATGTTTCTATAGGAGATGCTATAGCTCTTGAGATAGGCTATAGATATTGCTCCACCATTAACATAGCAGCTAAAAGCCCCTTAGCTCTCAAGAAGACCTATCTTAAGAGAATTAAGAAAATGAGAGCCAAAGACTTCAAAAGAAAGGGTACCATAGAGCCTAAAAATAAGAAGTACTAGTTGGATTGTATTGAGAAAATAATGATATAGATGTGATGCATGCCAATAGAGAAAGTGATCTATGCAATATCCTTGCTATAGGAAGAAGCTTTAAAATGGTGAGAGGACTTGATTGAGTACAAGACAAAGGATAAGCTGACCTAGGACTTTTTCTTGGTAGAGTTCTATAAGAAATACATTCCTGAAGATTATTTAAATGAGAAAATGCAGCAATTTATGGACCTTAAGTAGGAGTAGAAGTCTATAAGGGAATATGAGAAGGACTTCTTCATGCTCAGTCGCTATGCCAAGGACACTATTTCTATAGAAGTTGATAATTATAAGCAATTCAAGAAAGGATTACATGTAGACATTAAGTCATAGGTAGTCCTTAAGAAGATTAGAGATTTCTCCTAGCTTATTGTAGAGTGTCATTCCATAGAGGAGGTACAGAAGGAAAAGACATAGTTCTATCAGAAGAAGAGTTCCTTTGGTCAAGGAGCTTCTAGTGCGCCTCAGAAAGTTGATAAAAAGTTTAAGAGAAGTTAGTTAGAGGTATCACAGTATACATAAAAGTATAGCCAGTCATAGAAAATCATTGAAGGCAATAAAGGGAAGTTTAGGTAATAATCTTAGGTTGCCAGTACACCAATTCAAGTGGGAAAGAGTGACCTAGTACCTCAATGTCACACTTGTGACAAGAGGTAAAGAGGAGAGTGCTAGAAGCTCTTTCTAAGAGTATGCTTTTCTTATGGGTCACATAATCATTTCTATAAGGATTATCCAAAGAAGGTTGATATGGTAGGGATATGCTCATATTTCTATCAAAAGATAAAGAGAGGATTGAAGAGAAAGAGTAGAGGGAGCTTAGAGGGACATAGTAGACTTTAGAGCTGAGCAGCGTACTCTTGCTTGACAATATTCCATTAAAGCATAGGAGGAAGTTGATGAGGTCGACGTCATCACTAGTACCTTTCTTCTCTTTGACTCTTCAGTTTTGGCTTTAATAGATCCTAGGTCCATACATTCTTATGTCTACACATCATAGGTATAAGACTAGGGGTTAGTTTCAAAACACCTAGACTTAGAGATCATGGTCAGTAATCTCATAGGTCAACATGTGATAGTTGACAAGGTTTATAAAGGATGTCCTTCGATGATTTAAGATCAATAGTTCTTAGCTGACCTGATAGAGTTGCCTTTTATAGAGTTTGATCTAATAATGTGTATGGACTGGTTGTTCAAGTATCAGGTGAAAATGGATTGTAAGTAGAAAAGGTTAAATGGATTGTAAGCAAAAAAGGTTAACTCTCAAGGCTAATGATAGGGCTAAGATAATAGTTGTGGGTAAAAGGATAAACTTTTTATCCAATGTTATCTCAACAGTCACAGCTAGTCGGATGATGAGAAATGGTTGTCAGGCTTGTCTTATACTCATGTTTGACATAAGAAAAGGAAGTTCATATGCAAGTAGTTACTAGTAGTATCTAACAACATGAATGTTTTTCCAGAAGAGTTGCCTAGTTTGGCTCCAGAATAGAAACTCAAGTTTAGCATTAAAGTTTGACCCAGAAATGCTTTGGTATCGATAGCTCCATATTGAATAGCTCCAATAGAATTGAAAGAACTTAAGATACAGCTACAAGAGTTGTTAGACAAAGGCTTTATAAGACCTAGTGTTTCACCTTAGGGAGCACTGAGGTTTTGTTTGTTAAAAAGAAGGATCGATCACTTCGATTGTGTATGGATTATAGACAACTAAACAAAGCGACCATCAAGAAAAAGTATCCGTTACCAAGAATAAATGACCTATTTGATCAATTTAGAGGAGTGAGAGTGTTTTTCAAGATTGATCTATGTCTAGTTATTATCAGTTGAGGGTAAAAGAGTCTGATATAGTAAAGATAGCTTTTAGAATAAGATATGGACATTATAAGTTTTTAGTAATGCCATTTTGTTTTACCAATGCTTCTAAGGCTTTTAAGGATCTAATGAATAAAGTTTTCAGACAATATCTAGATCAATTTGTAGTTATCTTCATTGATGACATCTTGGTCTATTCTAAGAACAGAGAAGAGCATGAACAACATTTGAGGACAGTTTTGCTGATTCTAAGAGAAGAGAAACTTTATGCCAAACTTAGCAAGTGTGAGTTTTGGCTTAGTGAGGTGTCTTTTCTTAGGCACATAGCTTCTGTAGAAGGGATTCAGGTTGATCCTAATAAGATTTCGATGGTTATGGAGTAAAAGCCACCCAGGAATACCATAAATATCAAAAGTTTCCTTAGGTTGGCTAGTTATTAAAGATGGTTCATGAAGGGATTTTTGTTGAGCATAGCACTTATGAATCATCTATTAAAGAAAGATGTCAAGTTTGTCTGGGATGATAGATACGAGGAGAGTTTTGATAAGCTTAAGGTGATGTTGATAGAAGCACCCATTCTTGTTCCACCAATTTCTGGAAAGGACTTCACCATCTACAGTGATGCTTTATATAATGGGTTGGGTTGTGTTCTAATGCAAAAAGGCAATGCAGTTGCCTACGCTTCTAGAAAGTTGAAGTTACATGAAAAAAAATACCCTACTCATGATCTGGGACTTGCAGCAATAGTGTTTGCATTAAAGATATAGAGGCACTATTTCTATAGAGAGAAGTGTTCTCTATACACTGATCACAAGAGTTTGAAGTATCTTCTAATATAAAAGAAGTTAAAC
Organism: Hura crepitans; assembly: GCA_948208565.1. Taxonomy (NCBI): domain Eukaryota; kingdom Viridiplantae; phylum Streptophyta; class Magnoliopsida; order Malpighiales; family Euphorbiaceae; genus Hura; species Hura crepitans. The sequence goes on from CANXYI010593546.1 coordinate 11,910, forward strand.
TTAAGGTAGAGGAGATGGATAGAGTTGATCAAAGATTATAATTATTTGATTAACTATCATCATGGAAAGGCCAATGTAGTGGCTGATGCTTTGAGCAAGAAATTCATGGTAGCCATGAGAGCTATGAATGTCATATTTCAGCTTACTGGTGATAATGCTTTATTAATAGAGATACAATTAAAGCTTAGTTTGCTTCAGCAAGTTAAAAATTGTCAGAAGGATAATCACAGGTTGATGAGTGTGATAAGTGCCATCTAAGGGGGGAAGCCTACTGAGTATGAAATGAAGAGTGATAGTTATTTGTATTACCATGATAGGATCTGTGTTCCAAATGTTAAAAAGTTAAAGAAGCTGATTTTGGATGAGGCACACAATACTCCTTATGTTATGTATTCTGGTGGCATGAAGATTGTTCACGTCCCTTTTATCCTTTAGGCCGATCAAACTAAAATTGCCAAAGACTCGGCCTAAGCCTCACTCTTCGAGTCTTAAAAGATGAGAAGGAAACTAGAGGAATCTTGAGCTACTCTAATCTAATTAGCCTAGAAAGAGCAAGTTAGGCACTATAAGGTAGGAGTCGCCACCCGACCGAAGTTGGGAAATACCTTGTAGGGCTAAAACTAGAGTGGTTCAGAACCTTACTCTTATTTATAACTCAAGTTAATATGGAAATTCTATTTGAATTTATAATATTATTCTTTTTTTCAAGCAACATTTCATAATTAAAATAAATCACATATTCACTTATGAGGAATCACGAAACATATTTATAGAAAAATAAATGAGTGTTTGAA
>CANXYI010593642.1:0-14769 GCA_948208565.1 Hura crepitans
TGTTCCACTCAAATAATAATATATAATAAAAAAATCACTCTATATATATATATATATATATATATATATATATATATATATATATATATATATATTAGCAGTCACAGGGTCTCAGACCCATCATCATAAAAATATACAGACAATAGCAATCATATATATATATATATCATTATGGACATACATTTGGTTCTAATTTTCCCCATTATTATTTACATAATATATGTTATGACAACATCCATTTTTGCCATAATACAACCCATACCCATATTATAGCTATACATGAGTACACACACTTAATTATAGACCAAAAAAATTGATAGAGAACTGTATACCCTAGACACTCTTTATCTACAAAGGCTTTACTCTGCTTGTGCACCCTTTATCTTACCTACGTATTGAAACACCGATATGCTGAGTATAATTCAGTGGTGAATTTGAGAAAAACACTATGCATATACATACTCAAACAAATACAATCATGCAATTACAAATAATATACAATAGTTCAAATGTTTAGTAGACAACTACAGATTTTATACAACAATGCATATGTTAACCTGATGTATTTTCAATTTCACTAGTAAATTATTGTTCATTTAATTACATAGATAAATTTTCATAATATGACTTAAATTTAATATGGCCTATACTGATAGACTATACCTAAAGACATTGGATAGCAGAATGAAAATTGTGCAGTGGCCCATATTTTAAACCTCAGTAGCTGTACCTACCTATTGTATAGAGGCTCACATTAAACCTCGATGGCTATACCTAAGCTATGTTGTATAGTACAGTGGCTCCTATTGAACCTCGGTTGCTATACCCGTGCTATCATGCAGTGGCTCCAGTAGAACCTTAATAGCTGCACCCATCCATAATAATAATAAGAATGGTAATAATCAAATCGATCAAACCTAGTAGCTATTTTATTCCCTAGTTGACTAGTCAACCCATCCAGTGGGTGTCTAACTATACGGGCCTTAAATCCTTTTTAATTATTCATTCACATAATTGTCAATCGACAACATTTCATGTCATATTTCATTTGGTCCATTTTTACCACTTATCATAATAGCATTTTTAAGTGATCTTTATGATCACTTAACTGTACATTTTTCTATTCATTTCTCATTATTATTTCATTCATTCCTCTCAAATTATTTCACACTATAAGCCATATAGATTTCTCATTTTGTACAACCATAGATGCCTAATAATATATAACACAATTTCACACTAAATATTACATTTCCATTATATTGTGGCATTTCATTAACTATACACCTTTAACTCTATTTTCTACTCAAATTCATGCTATTAACCTACTTATACACCAAATGCACATACACACACACACACACATAATGGACCATTTGGCCATTTCTTGATTTCCACTTTACTTATTCATTTTTTTTACCAATTCTCACATTTAAATACTTTGCCTAAACATAAAAATAATGTACATTAAACATTTCATGAATTTACACACATAGATACATGCATATATCACAATTCCATACAAGGAAATCTCACTTTTTCATTTACAAAATACATATGCACATATTGCAACTCAACTTCACAAACCTTAAAACACTTTCCCCTCACTTTAAGGCTTATCAATGCCTTATTTCCCTTAAAGTGCTTCTTTTCCTACACATATTCACATGTAACCTTAGAAAAATCCTAAAAAATTTTTGCAAAGCTCTAAATTCAATTCTAATAACATGAATGGCCTTAAAATACATTATAGACTTCATAATAAAAATAAAAAAGTGAATTTTACACTTACAAGTCTTAGTGACAATAGTCAGTATGGTGTAATTTCTCCCTCCTCAAGCTTGCATTTGATGTTTTTCCACTTAGAATGATCAAATTAGGTGGTGGAGGTAAAGATTGTTCTAGTATTTTGTGAAATTTGGTGGAGAAATTGGGGAGTTAAGTAAGAAAAATGGATAGGAAGCTTCCTTTAGAAATGGTGTCAGCCATGAAGGGAGCATAGAGGAAGATGAGGTCTTTTGGGAACATGTGGGCTTCGCACATGTGCTAGCCCATAAATATTAATGGCCCGTGGGCCCCGATCACTTAACATATCAATTTTAAGGTCCTTTTTAGCTTAATTTTCATTTAAACTTTAAAAATTAATTTTAATTTTTCAACACCTCTAAAAATATTGATTTTAGTGTTAAAAATTCTCAATTAGGCCTATTAAGAGTCCTGTAAAATGTCGGGTCAAAACATGATAGTTAACTCGAGTTACTATTCACTCATGTAATCTAAAAATTTTGAAAAAATACTAAATGACCTTAGAATATTAAAATTCTTTCTCTAATAGTCTCATTGGAATTTTTGACCTTTAGATATGCCATTTTTAGGTCCATCCGGACACATCCCGAACCATTCTTAATACGAATCTAACTAATGTCACTATTCATTATTTTATAGCCTTTTATGATTTATTAGTTCTGCTAAATATTTTAATTATTTCATTTTCATAACTTTATGGCCTATCAAAGTTTTACGAGCAGTACTTGCCTTTTTTACCATCATGTAGTGCCTCGACATCCTAGGAATACTATTCATGGCTTAAAAGTACTGTTCATGAAATTGAGTTTCATAGGTGTTACATTTCTTCCCCTCTTTAGAAATTTTGTCCTCAAAATTACCTAAGGAAAATAGGTGTGGATACTATGCTTTCATCTATTCCTCACTCTCCCATGTTTCCTCTTTTATGTTATAGTGCTTCTACAGCACTTTTAGTAGCAATATGGTTTTGTTTCTCAATTCTTTAACTTCTTTGGCTAACACTTGTACTAGTTCCTTTTCATATGTCAAATCTAGTTGTACTTACACTTCCTTTACAAATATGACATGTGAAGGATCAGATTGATACCGTTTCAACATTGATACGTGGAATACATTATGTATTTGCTATAACTGTAGTAGCAATGCTAGCTAATAAGCCATTAGTCCCACACATTCTATAATCTTGAATGGACCGATGAGCCTCAATTTTAATTTCCCTTTCATGCCAAATTTGAGGACTTTCTTCCATGGATATACTTTTAAAAACACTCTGTCATAAACTTTATACTCAATATCTCTTCTTTCAAGTTCATAAATGACTTTTGTTGATCATTTATAACTTTTAACTTGTCTCTTATAATTCTTACTTTCTCTTTTATATCTTTAACTAAATCTAGTTCCATAAGTTTATTCTCACCAATTTTACTCCAAAAAAGTGGAGTCTTGCACTATTGTCCATATAATGCATCATACGGTGCCATACCTAAGCTAGCTTAATAGCTGCTGTTATAGGCAAACTCAGCTAGTGATAGGTATTGATCCTAGCTTCCTTAAAACTCAATTACATAACTACATAAGATGTCCTCCAGTACTTGTATTACTCACTTTGACTATCCGTCAGTCTATGGATAAAAAGCTATACTGAAGGCTAATTGAGTTCCCAAAGCATCTTGCAACTTCTTCTAGAATTTAAAAGTAAAGTGTGGATCCTAATATGATATTATAGTCACTGGCACTCTATGTAGTCTCACAATCTCATCTATATACAGCTATGCCAACCTATCCAATGAATAGTCAATTCTGACCAAAATGAAATGAGTTGTCTTGGTCAGTCTGTCTAGTATCACCCATACAACATTACATTTACTTATTGTCATTGGCAATCCCATGATAAAATCCATAGTAATCTTTTTCCACTTTCACTCTGGAATTGCTATAGGATGTCAAAATCTAGATGGAACTTGATGTTTTGCTTTCACTTGTTGACATGTTAAACATTTAGCTACATAATTTACCATATCTTGCTTTATTCCTAACCACTAGTAGTAAGGTTTCAAGTCCAAATACATTTTTGTACTCCCTGGATGCATAGCATATAAAGCTTTATAAGCCTCTTGTAATATTTGCTTCCTCAAGTCATCAATCTTAGGCATGCACAATATGTCCTAATAATAGTGGCATTCATCCTTTTTAAGTTCAAATCAGGTGGTCTTCCCTTTTTAACTTTACTTATTAGTTGTTTAATCTATTCATCCCATTTATGTGCTTCTTTTACTTACTACTTAAAATAAAGTTTCACTTACAATTCTACTAAGATCATATTATCTAAAATATGTTCTACTCGAGCATTCATAGATTTTTTAGCAGCAATTAACTTCTAACTTAAAGCATCTACAACAACATTTGCTTTCCTTAGATGGTAGTCAATCAAGCAGTCATAGTCCTTTATCAACTCCATCTAGCAGTCATTATCTTAGATTTAATTATTTCTACGTAGGAAGGTATATCAAACTTTTATGATTGGTGTAAATGTAACACCTCTCAACATATAAATAATGTCTCTATACTTTCAAAGAAAACACTATTATAGCTAATTCTAGATTATGTGTCGGGTAGTTCCGTTCATATAGCTTCAATTGTCTCGAGGCATAAGTTATCACCTTTCCCTCTTGCATCAGTACACACCCAAGCCCATTGTGTGAAGCATCACTCTATATCACAAAGTCTTTCCCTTGCTCGGGCTATGTAAGAATAGATGCTTTAGTCAACATAGCTTTAAGTATGTCAAAACTGGCCTAACATTTATCATCCTAGACAAAATTTACATCTTTTCTCAATAATCTTGTAAGTGGTATTGCAATCATAGAAAACCCTTTCACAAACCTCCTATAATATCTTGCCAATCCTAGGAAACTATGGATCTTTTTCACATTCCTAAGAGGCTTCCAGTCTATTACAGTTTTTACTTTACCTAGATTAATTCTAATTCCATCTCCTGATGTAATATGGCCTAAGAAGGCTACCTCTATCAACTAAAGATCACACTTACTCAGCTTATTATACAATTGCTTCTCTCTTAAAGACTATAACATGATTCTCAAGTGCTGATCATATTCTTCTTGACTCTTGGAATACACCAGAATATAATCAATAAATAAGACAACAAATTGGTCTAAAAATGGCTTGAAAATTATGTTCATTAGATCTATAAAAGCTGTTGGGGCATTAGTGAGCCCAAATGACATCACTAAAAACTCATAATGCCTATATCTAGTTCTGAAGGCAATTTTTAGAATGTCAAATTCCTTAACCCTCAGCTAGTGATAACTCGATCTCAAATCAATCTTTGAGAACAATCTGGCCCCTTTGAGCTGATTAAACAAATCATCAATTCTAGGCAGTGGATACTTGTTTCTAACTATCACCTTATTCAACTACCTATAATCAATACATAATCAGAGTAATCCATCCTTCTCCTTCACAAATAACTCCAGTGTTCCCTACAAAGAAACACTCGGTCTAATAAAACCCTTTTCTAATAGTTCTTACAATTGCACTTTTAGCTCTTTCAATTTTACAGGTGCCATCTAATATGGTGTAATGGACACTAGAGCAGTACTGAGATACACATTAATGTCAAACTCTAATTCATGCAGTGGTGGCAATCTTGGAATTTCATTAAGAAAGACATTAAGAAAGTCTAATACCATAGGTATCTGATCAATATTTGAAGTAAGATTATTGGTATCAATAACATAAGCAAGACAAACTTCACATCTCTTTTGGATGAGTCATCTTGTTGTTACAATTGGAATTAGATTAGGCAAGGAATCTCTCTCACCAAAGACTATCACATCACTTCCTTTTGCTATCTGAAGGGTAAGATTCTTCTATTCACAATTGATCATTGCTTGATGTTTAGACAACCAGTCTATGCCTAGTATAACATCGAACTCGTGGAAGGGAAGTTTAATAAGGTTAGCTAAAAAAATATATCTTGGATTACTAGAGGATAGCACTTATACACTCAATTTTATAATGCCCATGAGTTAAGGCTCTATGAACAGTACCTCTGAGGTTCAAAACATGTGCCTAAAGTGCCGGGTCAACTTCACGAGGCTCAAGGTGGGGTGTACTAGCCATGAAAATTTAAAGGGCTTAAAAATGATGCAAATGACTTAATTAAAAGATTTAGCAGAACCAATAAATTATTTTAGGCTATAATTTAGTGGGTCATAGGCTCAGATGGATTCAAACCAAGAATTACTTGGGATGTGCTTGAACAGACTTGAAAATACCATACCTTAAAGGTAAAAAATTCCCTTGAGTCCATTGGTGAAGGAATTTTTAAATTCTATGGTTATTTGCTACTTTTTCTTAATTTTAGGTTTTGCATATAAATCGAGGTAGTAAGTTAACTGTCTTTTTAGAGGAATTTTGCTATGAAATTTTATAAGCCCCTAAATTGGACTAATCAAGGATTTTTAAAATAAATATAATGATTTTTGGAGGTCTAAGTGATTTTTTTAAAATTCCCCAAAGTTTCTATCAAAATCAAGCATTTTTGGGGTGCTTGGGTGACATGTGTCTCCATCTAAGCCACCTCAGCCACTATATATACTCCATGGTGCCACTTAGATGTCCACTTGGCATAAATACCTCACCCCTCTACCTTTCTCCCTTTTCTTCCTCTTCCCTCTCCTGATGCTATTTCTACTTTCATCCCTTTATTTTTTATATAGATTTTTAAGTTCTTTTCTCTCTTTAATTACTACCTAAAATTCTATTGATGAGTTGCAAAGTGATTTTTGAAGGTTTTGAAGAACATAAATGTCAATAAAATCTAAGAAAATTCAAGCAGTCCTTAAGTGTACATAAAGGGTGTTTGGAAACCAACTTTGTATGTGTAAGTGTTTATTCCCTTTTGATTTCATTTCCTAGAGGATTTTACCATTCTAAGAGTGCCTATGTTTTTAGATTTCCATTTGGGAACTTATAAAATTTTCTATAGATTTTCTAAAAAGAGGTGGCATATATGGAATAACAAGGAAAAGAGAGGTCTAATAAGGAGAATAAAGGTGCCAAAGGGTGAGTAAGGCTCTATTTCAATTGAAGGTAAGTGAATTTAATGTATTTAAGGCATGTCATCTAGAAATTATGTGCAAAGTATGTAGAGGTGTATGGAAGTTGTAGTTAAGGTGGTTAGTGTAGGTAAAATAATGTGTTATGCTTATATCGGGGTTAATTCTATGTTAAATGAATGTATTGTCTTGTGATTAGATGGAAAGAATGAAGGAAATGTCTTGGGCTCATTTTGGTTGAGAGGTTGGTGTGTGTGTGTTATGTGAATGGCTTTGAATTAGGTGGAAAAGTGATGGTTTCTAGTGTGTTTGATATAGAAATGGATAAATTGATCATGTGTATGGGGAAAAAAATGAAAAAGTTGGTGTTATGCCTTAGTTCACTAAGTGGTTGCCTTGAGATGTAGGGCAAGTGAACATGACACATTGAACGGGAAATGATATGTTAGGGATGGCATTGAAGGTGTATGTGGTGAACTTGGTGAAAAAAATGCATGCGTGTATGATTAATTGGTATGGCCAAGATATGTACAATACATGCCATGGCTTGGTTTGCTTGATATGTGCATGGTGTGTGTATATGCTATTTAAATGATGCCACTATATGTATATGTGTGATTGAATATGAAGAAAAGCATGTATGTGGCCATTGACAAGTATTGGCCAAGAGGTATATGTGGTAAATTTTGCATGATAAGCATGTTATGGCATGACATACTTGGCATGAATTATGTAATGTGCACTTGGCATGAGATAGATAAACATGTATGAGTAATAAGGTAAGAAAATGTATAAATGTTGGTATGGCATTTAAGGTTGGAAAGTAGTTAAAAAGAGATTTGAAAATGGTCTAAAATGGCATAGTGGAAATTACCTCAGAATGGACCTTAATTGGTGTGTAAATGGTACCTTAAGTTTGGACTTTTTGTAAGGTTTATATGAAATGAATTTGAAGCCTCTTTTAAGGTAATTTGGTACATATAATTTAAGTTGGCTTTAGGCCAGTGATCATGAATGAAAATGGGCGCAATTGGCATAGGAAAATGGCATGAAAAAGACTTATTTTAGACCTATATTGGCAAATGCAAAATATAAAAATGACTTATAAATGTCTAGTAAAATGAGCTAAAAACTTATGCATTATGTATGGTCTTAAACACAGACATAATTAGGTTTAAAATAGTGGCTTCCACTACACTTAATGTGAACTTAACTAGGCTTAAGAAAGTGACCTAAAATGACTTAAAAAAATAGACCCATAACTGTCTGGTAGGGCAAAAAATGACCTGTAACTATCTAGGTCAAATTTTGATTGTCAAAATAAATTTATAACTATCAATTTTTCACTTTTAAATTTTATAATGTGATTATTAATAAATAAATGGATAGAAAATAAGATTAAATGGCCCATTAATTAAACACACACTAGATGGGTTGATCGGTCAACTTAGGGATTAGCAGTTGCTAGATAATTATTGATGATTTTCTAAATATTAGAAGTTTTATGGACTAATCCCTACTATCCTTTATATGTGTTTGTTGTTGATGATTATCTTGATATTGAGAGGTTTATAGATCGATCCCTGCTATCCGTTGAAGTTCTTTTTGTGATTTTCTAGATATTTAGAGTTCTATAGACTGATCCCTGCTATCCATAATGTGATTGGTGGTTGATTTGTTTGAGATACTAGGAGGTCTATAAACTAATCCATGTTATCTCATGTCTGGTATTAGGAGGTTTAAGTGAGCTGATCCTTGCTATTAGACTAGGTTGATGCAACGGTCGGGGTCTAGAATGTGGGCCACTGCATAACTTTTTAGTTCCCTCTTGGTCCAGTGTCTTAGGTGTAGTCTATCTAGTTAGGCCTATTAAATTAAATTGAATTTATATATAAACCTGATTGATGGCAATTTACTGAATAATTAATTTAATTAAAATTATCATAGTGGTATTATGGTAGTTATTTGGAAAATGTGGCAAATCACTTAAATTGCATGAATTAATTGATATACCATCCACACACTGCATATTGACTATTGTATTATTATTGCATGTAAACCATTGCATATAACATGTTTTAAATACCTTAAATCCATCACTAAGTTTTATACTCAACGTACCAATGTTTTAGTGCATAGATTTCAAAGGTTAGCAGTACAGCCTTGGAGATTATGCAGTGTAGAGGCACAAATTTTGAAGGGTATCTAGCATCTTTTTCCTTTGTTTTTTTAAAGTTAGCACTAATGTAAACACTATAGGTTATGGGTTTAGCATGCTTAGAGGCTACTTATGTCTATATATAAATAGGTGGTTCATTTGAATGGCTTGTTTTTATGATTTCTAATAACTTTGGGCCTGAGGCCTTATGTGATTATGATGTGTGATGATGTTGACTGAAGGACCAGAAGGAGGTAGAATGATACTGCTATTGTTAAAAGTGCTTTTCTAGGTGAAAAAAAATTTGGCATGTCACCCGGGTAACCGTTGTGCTGCCTAATTTTTTATGGCATGTAGTATGTCTATAACATAGGTTTTCTAGGTCCGTTATACAACATATGAACTTATGTAAGTGTTAGACTAAAAACCTAAGCAATATCTAATAAATTTTTAAAACAACCTATAAGAGTTAATGAGTGCACACCTAGAACAATTTCAAGATGGGTGACTTGGTAAGAAGTGCATCGCCTGTCAGATTTCTTAGGTTGTCTAATAGGGGGTGTCACATTGGGTGGTATTGGAGCATATGTTATATGTTCCTAGGTGTCTTACATGAGTGCCATTGTCTAAGGTTGTTTTCTCTAAACTGCTACACTGCTAAGAGGCTGATAGTTTTTGTTTCTTTTTATAGTCGATCAAGATGAGTGATCAGATACTCGAAGATCGAGGAAAGGAAGTGGCTTGTTATGCCCCTACAACAATTTAGGGGGTAGCTAGCAGTGCAGCCATACTAGAACCTAATGATGTTGCATAATAACCATAGCTACAAGCATAGCCATAGACACGAGAATCCCCATCATTGTTACAATAAATAGTAGATATGATTAGACATACTTCCGCAGCTACTATTCCACCTCCTCCACCAACTCTAGACCTTCACCTTTAGAGAGGATTAAAAAGATAGGAGCTATAGATTTTTTGGGTCTAAAAGAGGATGATACGGCGTGAACAGAGTACTGGTTAGAGAGAACCTTTAGAATTCTAGAACAATTAGAGTGTTCAGAGGAAGAGAGCTTAAAGTGTACAACTTTTCTCCTTAAAAAAGAAGCATTTTGTTAATGGGACAATATTAAGAAGATGAAGGTAGTGACAGATCTCAGTTAGAAGTTCTTTTTAATATAATTTAGAAACAGATATATTCCAGACTCATACAAGGATAAAAAGAGATAAGAGTTCCTAGATTTAAGATAGGGTGGGAGAATAGTGTCAGAATATGAGAAGGATTTTACCACACTAATAATATATGTTGAGGAGTTCATTCCTAATGAAGAGGAGAAATGTAAGAGATTTCTTAAAGGCTTGAATGTAGAACTGAGGATGCAGATAGTTAACTTGAGGGTTACAAATTTTATAGTGTTAGTCACATCTGCATGTGATATGGAAGAGATGGTACAAGAGAAGAGAGACTTCTTTTAGAGGAAGAGATAGTTCACTACTGGGCAATCTAGTGTAGCCTCAAGTGGTTGTAAGAGAAGAAAAGAAACACAGTCTCAATCTCAATTAGTGCACTAGGCACAAAGGTAGACATAATCTTAGAGATCTAGGCAAGCTTTTATAATTAGACTTTAACCACCTTTATAAGCTACTACTAATTTATGCTATCTCCTATCTAGTATTATGAGTTTCAAGTGATCTAATCACTGTTACCAGACTAGGTCGATGCAACTATTGGGGTCTAAATTATGGCCCATAACACAACTTTTCAGTTCCCTCTTGGTCCAGTGTCTTACGTGTAGCCTATCTAGTCGGCTTATTAAATTAACTTAAATTAATATATAGACATGATTGGTGGCAATTTATTGAATAATTAATTTAATTGAAATTATCACAGTGGCATTATGGTAACTATTGGGAAAATGTGGTAAATCACCTAAATTGCACGAAGTAATCGATATACTATCCACACACTACATATTGACTGTCATACTATTATTGCATGTGAACTATTACATATAACATGTTTTAGATACCTTAAATTCACCAATGAGTTTTAAACAAAACTTACTAGTGTTTTATTGCATAGGTTGCAAAAGGTAAGCAATCTAGCCTCAGAGATCATGCAATGTCACAACATAAATTTTAAAGGGTATATAGAGTCTTTTTCCTTTGTTTTGTAAAGTTAGCACTAATGTAAATGCTATAAGTTATGGGTTTAGCATGCTTAGAGGCTACTTATGTCTATATATAAATAGGTGGTTCAACTAAATGACTTGCTTTTATGATTTTTGATAACTTTGGGCATGAGGCTTTGTGTGATTGTTATGTGTTATTGATATGTGATAACATTGACTGGGGGACCAGAAGGGTCTAGAAGGAGGTAAAATGATACTACTATTGTTAGAAGTGCTTTTATAGGTAAAAAAATTTTGCCATGTCACCAGAGTAGCCATTGTGCTGCCTAATTTTCTATAACATTTAGTATATCTATAAAATGGGTTTTCTAGGTCTGTTATACCACATATGAACTTATTTAAGTGTTAGACTAAAAACCTAAGAAAAATTGGATAAAGTTTTAAAATAGCCTATAAGAGTTAATGAATGCACACCCTGAGCAATTTCAGGATGGGTGACCTGGTAGAAAGTACATTGCTTATCGAATTTTTTAAGTTGTTCGATAGAGGGTGTCATAGGTTTACTATCACACTCTATTCAATTAGATTGTTGATAAGATGTCTACTTCTATAGTTTAAGGCTCTACTCCCCTATCTAATGCTTGTGCAGTATATATATATGAATTTGAGGGTCCTAGATTTATTAATGCCAATTCAAGAGAGTTAGGTAAGTGGAATGTACTAGCAATCACATCTGATACCTTAGCTTCTTCATAAGCTTGGATTGTATACTGATGAGCTGGTGCTTATGTCTTAGTTCTAGTCCTCTGACTTGAGCCTACCTTATCATTTTTATTATCTCTCTAGCCTCTACCAGTTGCTAGTAATGAAGTATGTGCATTAGCTGGCTTTTATAGGCAATCTCTCTAGTATTATTCCGTCATACCACATATGAAACATTCACCTTTCTTTGAGAACCAACACTCTCCCCGATGCTTCTTTTTACGAATCAAACATTCTAAAGGTGGATTCTTAGTAGTAGACCCCGGAGCACTAGAGCCTAAATTGTGAAGCCTAACCCTATCTTCGATTCTAGCCCTGTCTCTGTGGTTGGCCTTGTCTCTGTGATTAATATGTGGTTTGGGAATCTTTTTGCTTCTTTCCTCCCTCAGTTGCTAAACTAGCTTGCCTAGATGAAAATGATCTCTTTCTCTTAAACAATTCTCTCTTTTCTTTCATTATTTCTTCCATCGCATATGCTACAGATACTAATACAAAAAATTCTCTAATCTTGGGGTTTGATATCTGCATTCTCAGTTCAATATTAAGACCCTTTTTAAACTTCTTGCATTGGGCCTCTTTAATGGGTAAATACTCCTCTACATACCTATTTAACCGAGAAAAGTCCTTCTCATACTCGGACACAAACTTTCTTCCTTTCTTTAAATCCATAAACTCTTGCCTTTTTCTATCTAAGTATGTATTTGAGATATATCTTTTTTAGAACTCTTATAGAAAATAGACCTACGGACGATAAGCAACTACCTTTCTCTTCTTTATGGTCTCCCACCAGTGGAATTTTTCTCCTTAAAGTAATGAAGTGGCACATTTCAAATTCTCTTATAGAGTGTACTCTAACTATTCTAAAATTCTAGTGTCCTCTCTAAACAGTACTTAGCTTTGGCAGTATCATCATCAGTGGTGCCCTCAAAATCTAATACCTCTATCTTTTTCCACCTTTCTAGATATTTTTTCTAGAGGAAAACTGGTGGTGGTGCTAAAGTTGGTAGTGGTATAGGAGCTGCAGTGGTATGCTTTAATAGATCTACTATCTATTGTAACAATAATCATTAGAGCATAGCTTGTTGCCTCCTCCCTTTATTTAGGTAGAGTCGGTTCGCTCATTGTATAGCTACAAAAGAACACAGAATAAGCCTCATAACATGTAGTTTAAGTGGGGTACAATCTCTATACTAGTGTACTCATGTATACTATGCCTAAGAATGCCCAAACCAAGGCTTTGATAACACTCAATGTAACACCCTTAATCGATTCACGAAGAAACCCAATAAGAATGCTAACTTCCCATATGGTCAGCCGTCTAAAAATTTCTCTTAGCTTTTTTTAATTTAACACTTAGTGATTTTATTGAAATTAGCATATCGGTCTATTATTTTTCTCACATTTAACTATATTGTCATTATATTAGTTGTAATACATTCTTAAAAATATTCATTTCAATTGAAAAGCATTTATAGAAAATCGGGCAACATAACGGCTACCTGAGTTAAAACCCAAAAATTTTCCTATAAAGAAAATCACACTTCTATATATCAGTCATCATTACACATCTATATGGACCCATCTGGTCCCCTGAACTCATCATATACAATAGAAACATCATAATATATATTTATATTAGCAATCATAGTGTCTTAGAACCATCATCATCAGAAATATACAGATAATAACAGTGATATATATCAATACAGACATATATTTGGCTTTATTTTCCCCATTATTATTTACATAATATAAGTTATGACAACATCCATTTTTACCATACTACTACCCATACATATATTATAGCTATACATGAGTACACACACTTAATTACATACCAAAAAAATAGATAGAGAACTATATACCCTAGACACTCTTTAACTATAGAGGCTTTACTCTTATTGTGCTCCCTATCTCTTACCTACGCATCGAAACATCGATATGTTGAGTATAACTCAGTGGTAAATTTGAGAAAAACCCTATGTATATGCACACTCAAACATATGCAATCATCCAATTAAAGACAATATATAGCAGTTTGAATGTGTAATAGACAACTATAGATTTTATACAGCAATACATATGTTAACTTGATGTATTTTCAATTTCACAAGTAAATCATTGTTCATTTCATTACATAGTTAAATTTTAATAATATGACTTAAATTTAATATGGCCCATACCAATAAACTACACCTTAATACACAAGGCAACATAATGAAAATTGTGTAGTGGCCTACGTTTTGGACCTTGATAGCTGCACCTACCTATTGTATAGTGGCTACCATTGAACTTCAGTGACTATGCCCATATTATCATACAATGGATCACATTAAACATCGGTGATTGTACCGCTCTATGTTATATAGTACAATGGCTCCCACTGAACCTCGATAACTATACCCACACTATTGTGCAGTGGCTCTAATAGAACCTTGATGACTGCACCCGTCCATAATAATAATAAGAATGGTTATGATCGAATCAATCTAACCTAGTAGCTACTTAATTCCTTAGTTGACTAGTCAACCCATCTAGTGGGTGTCTATCTATACAGGTTTTAAATTCCCATTTTTAATTATTCCTTCAGGTAATGGTCATTCGACAACATTTAAGGTCATATTTCACTATTCATTTGGTCCATTTTTGACTACTTATTATAATAGCATTTTTAGTGATCTTCATGATCACTTAACCACACATTTTTCTATTCATTTCTCATCATTATTTTATTCATTCCTCTCAAATTATTTCACACCATAAGTCATATAGATTTCTCATTTTTGCACAACCATAGGTGAATAATAATCCATAACATAATTTCATACCA
>CANXYI010593679.1:0-10555 GCA_948208565.1 Hura crepitans
ACAACACAGCCTTTCACCCTCAAACAGATTGACAATCAGAAAGGGTGATATAAGTACTTGAGGATATGTTGCATAGTTGTGCCATTGAATTTAAAGGCACTTGGGATTAATATTTACCTCTAGTTGAGTTTGCCTACAATAATAGTTATTAGACTAGTTTGGGCATAGCCCATATGAAGCATTATATGGCAGAAAATGTAGAACTCTATTGTGCTAGAGTGAGATTAGGGAGAATAAAATCTCAGGAGTTGATCTCATTAGAGATACAAAAGAAAAGGTTAAGGCTATTAAGAAAGGTTAAAAGCTACAGTTAATAGGTATAAATCCTATGTTGATATGAAGCGAAGGGATATTGCATCTGCTATTGGTGAGAAAGTATTCTTAAAGGTATCTTCATCGAAGAAGGCCTTCAGATTTAGGGAGAAAGGGAAGCTAAGTCCCATATTTATCAGACCATATGAAATGACAAAAAGAGTGGGACCTCTAGCATACAGGCTAGCTTTGCCATCTAAATTGTCACAAATTCATGATGTGTTTCATATCTTAATGCTAAGGCGATGTAGATTATATTCCTCCCATATAGTCCCAATAATAGATGTTGAAATATAGCCAAACTTGAGCTATAAAGAAAAACCAGTAAAGATGCTAGCCAAAGAGGTGAAGCAGTTGAGGAATAAAGCCATTCCTTTAGTTAAAGTGCTTTAGAGGCATCATAACATAAAAGAAGCTATATAAGAGCCTAAAGAGTAGATGATGATTAGTATCCACACTTATTCACTTTAGGTAATTTTGCAGATAAAATTTCTTAAAAGGGGAAGAATTGTAATGCCCATTAGTCGAGGCTCTATGAACAATACCATTAAGGCTAAAAAGTGTTCCTAAAGAGCTGGATCACTTTCATGAGCCCTCAGGCAGGGGTATTGATCATGAAACTTTGAGGGGCTATAAAATGATGAAATTGACTTAATTTAAAGATTTAGCAGAACCAATAAATTATTTTAGACTGTAGTTTAGTAGGCTGTAAGCTCAATTAGAGACAACCAAGAATGATCCAGGATATGCCTAGACAAACCTGAAAATACCATAACTTGAAGGTTAAAAAATCCCCTAACTCCATTGGTGAAAGAATTTTTAATTTTGTGGTTGTTTGTAAATTTTCATACTTTTGAGCTTTGCATGTAAATCGAGGTAATCGGTTAACTATGCTATCAGTGGAATTTGGTCATGAAACTTTATAAGGCCTTAAATAGGACTAATCAAGGATTTTAAAAATGAACACAATAATTTTAGGAGGTCCATGTGATTTTTAAAAATTCTGCAAATTTCCTATCAAAATTGAGCTTTTTTCGAGACCCTTAGGTGGCATGTGACCCACCCATGTGACCTCAGCATCTAAATAAACTCCTTATTGACACCTAAGTGTCCACCTTTCAAGACCCACTCACCAACCTTTCATTCCTCCTCTTTTCTCCTTCTACCATCCTGATGCCATAAAAAAACATGTTAATGTGTTGAGAATTGAATTGTGAAGGAATTAAAAGCCATAGAAGTGTCCAAAGCTCAAGAAAATTCAAGATGTAAGTGAATATACATCAAAGGGGTGCTAAGAGGCAACTTCTTAGGTGTAAGTGATTTGTTCCTTTTTAATTTATTTCCTAGAGGGTTTGGTTATTTTAAGAATGCCTGCAATCTTATAATTTGATTTGGGGACTTGTGTGATTTTTTAAGGATTTTTGAGTGGGAAATGGTGTGAATGGAAGTAAAGGAAAAGTGAGGGACACTTAGGCCTTATTCAAGCTTGAAGTGAAGAATAAGTCTCCCTTAGTAAAAAGGTATGTGAATTTAAAGCATTCAAAGCATGGACATTAAAATTCTAATGTAATAGGCTTAGTAACCTTGTATGGAAATGGTGGCAAATATAGTTAATTTGTATGAAATGGTGAATTAGGCATGTAAATATGGAAATCATGTATGAAATGTATGCTTGGAATAACAATTTGGTGAAAAGATTGCAAGAAGGGATTTGGCCCTCACTTGGCAAAGAGGTAGGCATAATGGTGTGTGTGTGTGTATATGAGTTGTTATGGTGAGTTTGGCATGGTATTTAAGGTGCTTAACGTGGAAATTATGTGAGTTATAAGTGTATGTGATAAAATTAAGAGTAATCACAATAGGCTTTAGTGTAGTCGAGAGCTTGCTTAGTATGTAGGCTAGGTATATAGTAAGCTTAAATGGCAAATTGTGTGCCAATTAGCCTATTAGTGATGGCATTATAGGTGTAGGTGATGAAATTGGTGAATAAGGCTTGTGTGTATATGTGCACCAAGTGTGGCCGAGACATGTCAAAGGTGTAAAAGGGCCTAAGTTACATAGTAATGGCATTATGTGTGTGTAAACATGCTTATGTGATGTTAAAGTATGTGTATGTGCCCTTAAATGTTGTTAAAGGCATGTATATGACAATTTGGGGACATTGGCAAAAAGGTATGCAAGGCTAAAATGGTATGAAAAGTTAAGTATGAATTAACATGTATATGTGTATGATATGGCATGACATATTTGATATGAGTTGTGCAATATTCATATGGCATGACTTAAGTGAGAATGCATGAGTAATAAAGTAAGAAATGCATAGAATTAGGATATCTTTTAAGGTTAAAAAATGGCATAGAAAAAGGCATTGAAATTGGCTTAAAATAATAAGGTAAAAGTGGCTTTAAAATGTACCAACCTTGGCATGAAAATAAGAACTAAAATTTAGACATTTTAGGATGGTTATGTATCATGAAATGAAAGCCTCTTTTATGGCAATCTAAATAAGACAATTGTGCTTGGCTTTAGGCCTATGAAAATGTGTGGAAATGAGTGCAAATGGCACTAAAAATGATGTGAGAAGGACTTAAAATAGACCTAAAATTGCCGCCGTAAAAATTTAAAATGACCTATACTTGTCTCATCAAAAATGAATTTTGGGACTATATTTAAAATGATTGCCCAGCTTGTATAAAAGTCAACCAAAATAATAGGCTATACTAGATTTAATATGGTTTTAATTATACCTATGATAGTGACCCAAAATATTCCAAAAAATTGACTCATAATTATCTGGTTGGGTTAAAAATGATATGTAACTATCCAAATCAAAAATTAACTATGTATAAAAATTAATTACTATCTATTTTCCACTTTTAAATATTACAAAAAGATGACTAGTAAAGAAAGAAAAATTAAATATGGTTAAATGGCCTATTGGTTAGACACACATTAGATGGGTTGACTGGTCAACTTAGGGATTAGTAGCTACTAGACTATCTATTTATTAAACTAGGTTGGTGTAGCGGCCAAGGCCTATAAATAGGCCATTGCACTAGTCTACAGGGTAGACCATAATATTGACATTATTGTTTAGGTATAAGATTAGGGTTAGTGCAGCGGTCAGGGTCCCTAAAGGGGCTACTGCACCAGTTTATAAGGCAGAACAGAATGTGATTATGAGGTATGTTTACTGGATTTGGGAGGTCTACGGACTAATCCCTACTTTTCACTATCTAACTTAGAAAGTTCCTTTGAAGTGATCCCTATTACCAGACTAGGTAGGTGCAATAGTCCAGGGGGTCCAAAATGTGGGCCACTACATAATTTTTTAGTTCCCTCTTGGTGCAGTGTCTGTAAGTGTTGTCTACCGAGTTAAGCCGATGGAATAAAACTAAATTAATGTATAATACAAGTTTTAAATGATTAATTAGAAGTTAAGCTAGAGACTTAAATACAGGAAATATAATGGCATTTTAGTAATTAATGGATAAAATGGCATATCACCTAAATAGCATAAATCACTTGACATATCATCTATACATTGCATTTTGACTAGTACATTATTATTGCATGTGTGCCTATGTATTTAACATGATTTAAATGGTTTAAATTCACCACTAAGTGTGTACTCGTGTTGTGGTGCACAAGTAGCAAGGATAAGCAAACCAACCTCAGAGATCATACATTGTAGCAATACAGTTATTGAAGGGTAAATAGAGTTTTTTTTTATTTAGGTAGTGGCACTCATGTAAATTTTCTTAGTATGGGTTAGCATGCTTAGAAGCTACATTATTTGTATATGTCGATAATTATAAAGACCAGAAGTGTTATGCTTAATCAGGTGGCTTGTTGAATGACTTTAAATATGAAACTTGATAAATATGTGTGTAAGGCCCTATGTGTTGTTATGAGTGACTTATATGCATTAGATGTTTGATTTGGGGGACTAAAAAGTTCTAAAAGGAGGTTGATGGGTCATATTATATTTAGAAGTGCTTTCACAAGTGGGAAAAATTTTTCAAAAAGTCCCCGAGTAGCTGTTGTGCTGCCCAAAATTTTCCAAGCACAAGAAAAGCCTATTAAAGGAATTCTAGTATGACAATGACATAATAAAACATGATGTGGAGTTAGATATGCAATTTAGGACTAGTCTGATTTGAAATTTGGATTTCTATAAGTGTTAAATGAATGTACCCCAGGGAAATCAAAGGATGGGTGACCTATAGGAAGTGCACTACTCATCGAATTTCCTCTGAGATCTAATAGGAGGGTGTCACACTAAGAATCAAAGGAACATATGAAAAAGTGTAAACTTGATAAGGAAATTAGAAGAGTCCCAAGACTATAGTAAAATGTATAACGAGAATGATTAATTTTAAGGATCAAATTCCTTAAGAAGGGAATATTATAAGGACCTAAAAATCCCAAGTTGTGAATAGTACTTCCCGAGTCATGAATAGCGACTCCCGGGACATGAATAGTACTTTTTCAATAGATGAATGGTATATGTTATGAAAAGGTCATAGGTGAAATTTGAAGTGAAAATAATATCATTTAGGTGGTCAACCGTAGATAATAAGTGCATAAATGTGTAGCGTTTTAACAAAAAGTTATTAACCATTTTTGTGATAGTTTCATCTAGGTTGACCTAATAGTCAATATTTAACATAATTAATAGAAATTTTTGGACATCAATAATTAAGGAATAATTATTGTGCATGAAAATTTTTATGTTTTGAAAATAATACTTGAAAAGCAAACTAGGATGAATAATAATCATTTGAAGAAGTGTCTTTTTTATGGCAATTTGACTCAATCACCTCGAGAGTCAAAATTGAGTATATTTAAAATAATTTCATCCAAGTTGTGATAGTTTTATCCAAGTTGACCTAATAGTCAATATTTAACCTAATTAATAGACTTTTTTGGATATCAATAGTTAAGGAATAATTATTATGCATGAAACTTTTTACGTTTTGAAAATAAGTTTTGAAAAGCAAACTAAGATGAATAGTAATCATTTGAAGAAGTGTCTTTTTTATGGCAATTTGACTCAATTACCCTAGGAGTCAAAATTGAGTATATTTAAAAAAAATTTAGGCATTATTGTACATGGAATTAAGATTAAATTATGGACAATTAAGCATTAAGGAAATTTATTTGGGAGACAAGAATAAAGATTTTTGGGGTGATTTTTAATAGCCATTAGATCAAATAATGCTTCTATCTCCACCACTTATTCTTTCACTATATAAAACATAAGCTTTTAAAAGTAAAATTCCAAGATATCATTACGCATCTTCTTCTTCTTCTCCTTCTTCTTGATTATGCTGACTCCATCATGGAAGTTCATTTTTCATTTTTTCTCTTCATTCTTCAAGTTTGTCACCTTAAATTACTTCAAAGAATTTAATTTCAACTCCCAATTACTTCATTAGCGTATAATTTTGAATTTTCCTTAAGTGTTTTTGAAAAAGGAAGAGGTTGTATAATAGAGTAAATAAAGACCAAGAGGTATGTTTTTCATTTTTCTATGATTTTGATTGATCAAATAAGTAGGATTAGTACCCAATAGCTTCTATGTATGACTAATTTGAGGATTTAAACTAACATAAAATTTTCATAAATTTTTCTTTGAGGAAATTGGATATGGACTTTTAGTTAGAGATGAATGAGCAGTGGAAAGGTGGAATTAGATAACTTGAAGTGTGATTGAATGTCAAAAAAAGAATTTTAAAGCTTGGACTAAGGTATGTATATTATATGATTTTAAAGTTTTTCTTTTATGCTAATTATCTAAAAATGTAAATGTTAGAGTAAATGTGTAGTATAGATAAATGATTGGTTCTAGTATGATATTTTAAATACTTTAGAAAGTTAAGGTGGATTAAATTATAAGGCATGTTGATGAAAGGTTTAATTTTTATGTTAGCAAAATGGTGAGAAATATAGAGATTCATAGTAGTTTTATAATTGGATAGTTGAAAGTGTATATTGAACCTATTTAATGTATGGTTTCCTAAATTTGAAACTTTGGATTTTTGTATCTATTATAAACTTTGTGCATATTTGATTAGAAATCGTTTTAAGTATAAATAAATACTTAAACATGTACTTGGATTAAAATTGATGAAATTAATGAGATAAAATCTTAAGAATAAGGATTGAATTGAAAATTTGCTTATGTGTGCTAAATTTACCAATTTCAGAAATTATGGATTAATTGCTAAGTAAATGACAAATAATTTTTACATGTATATTTGGCCTTGTATTATGTATATTTAGACTTGTATTACGTATGATATCCTTTTGTTGGGTAATATTATGTTTACATTTAAGAATAGGGTTAATGTGGCTAAGATAATAGGTTTTGAGACGCTAATAAAGATAATGAGTTATAAATTGATTATTTATAGCTATTAATATGCTTGTAGTTACTTATGTTATATAAGTAATTGAAATGCCTTAAATGAAATGTAAAATTTAGAAACCATAAGAATGGTATTAGATAGGAATTATTGCTTTATAGTATATAGAGCTAGATTAGTCATTATTATATAGTTTTGTTACAATGTAAGTAGTACTCATATTACAATGTAAAGAAATAAAAGTTCTAGTTATATTTTAATGTTTGGCCAAATTCCCCTATTATGGAATCTTGGTTCATTAAAGTCATATAAGTACTTAATAAAAATTGTTATTTTACTTTAATTGGTAATATCCTCATTATGTAACTTTAAATAAACTTAATGATGTATGTGAAGTACACTATGAATGAGTCAATGTAAATATATGTGTAACTAAATGCAAGTTTGAACATGAGGAAAATCTAAAAAGTAAATATGTATAAAAAAAATTATATAATAGAAACATATAATCATTAAACATGCTAGAAAATAATACGGAAGGAAATGAATATGCCAATCTTAAATGTTATGATAGAAATCTTTATAAGGTGAATATTTTATGTGGATTTTAAGTATATGTGAAAATTTAAGTATTTTACATTGACTATTGGATATTTAAAAAATCATCTTTAGCTTAACTTTGTCAAGTTTGTTGGTGATTGTATAAGTATGGGAAATTTATGATGTTAATAGTGAAATGTATATCAAAAGGGAAAATTGCTATCCTAGTTTTAATATAAATGTATAACAGTGTTCAAAACTAAATTCCTTGATTTTAAAGTGAATAAAGTATAACACTGATAATTGTCCATATAAGCCTAGTGTTGTTAGTTGATTATGGATGGATTAGCATACTAGTTAAGAAGATGTATGGAATTGGTAGCTAATTTAACTCTTTGAACTTATTGTTAATTAGGGTTATAACCTTATGGAATCCTTGGTTCTTAATGTATCACTATTCCTATATAAATGGGTACTCTATACTTCATTTGGTGTTATATGTTAGATGTTCATTGTTTCATTATTTTGATACGATGGGTACTCTATTCCTCACTTGTTGTCATATGTTGGATGTTCATTGTCTCTTTGTTCCCATATGACTATGTAACTCACTTGGTGTCATATATTGGATACTTTATTATTTCTTTATTCCAGTATTATGGGTACTCTATACCTTACTTGGTGTCATATACTGGATGTTTATTGTCTCATTATTCCTATATGATGGGTACTTCATACCTCACTTAGTGTTATATGCTAGATGTTCATTATCTTATTGTTATCGTATGATAAGAACTTTGTACCTTAATTGGTGTCATATTTGGATACTTCATTGTTTCATTATTCCTATATGATAGGTACTCTATATCGCACTTGGTCATATGATACATGTTCATTATTTCATTGTTTCCATATGATGGGTACTATATACCTTACTTTGTGTCATATGCCGAATTTTCATTATTTCATTGTTCCCATGTGACAAATACTCTATACCTCACTCGGTGTCATATGTTGGATGTTTATTATCTTATTATTCCTATATGATAAGTGTTATGTACCTAATTTGGTGTCAAATGATAGCTATTTTTGTGCTTTACTTGATTTCATATAATGGGTACCTTGTTATAAAATTCTAAACTTGTGAACTCAAATTGATATAAAATGGTAGTATTAAAGCATGTAAAGAAATGTGTTTAAATACTTGAAGTATACTTCTTTATAAGGCTAAGTGTCATTAGTTCTAAAGTATGATGTAGGAAATCGATGAAATAATTTAGTTTCAAGTTTAATAAAATTCTAGTAACATGTAACCTATGGCATTCGTGAAGTGAAATGTGCATATGATCATTTCTCAATATTTTTTATTCTAAGATTATTTCTATATATAGGGCCTTAGTTCTCTAGTTTAGGAATAAGCATAGACAATTTAAATATTATCTATATGTATATATTGCATTATAGCTTCAAGATTAGAAATTTTGCTTTAGGATTTAATTATATGTTTCAAATACACTTAACAATGTTCTATAAGTGAGTAGTTATAAAAGCAATAATATAGCTTTATGGAATTACTAAGTGTGTTCGAGATTACCTATAGTTAATGGGAAATTTAATGGAATAGGTAAGTAATGAATGTAGTTCTATTCTTTTAACTTGGAATCTAAGTTATGAATTGAACCAAAGGCATATTATGAGTATCTCTTAATCTTTTTATCATATGAATCGGTAGTGTAATTATAAAGTATTAAGGTTAAATTTGTGTGTTTTATGAGGACTATTTTAAAGTGTTTAAGTTATGGTTAAATAATTAAACTATAAAACTTTATTCATGTATCTTCAAAACAAATGTGAAAATTTTCAAGGATAGATTTTATATTGTTAAATCACATGGTTACAATTATAATTTTGGCATGCAGCATTAAGTAGTAGACTTTATAAATGTGTGTGTGTGTATAACCTATGTTTTCATATGGGATTATTTTTAAAAGTATGCTACTAAGCTATATGCTTAGTGCATCATGTTTTCCCTTGATGTGCAGTTGGTAGTTTATAAATAAAGAGCAGATGGGCCAATCCTAATAGAAGAAATCAAATGATATAGAGTAGATAGACTATTATATTATTTTGAATGTGTATCATTTTGTATGTGAATTCGATATATGATGTATTTTCTATATATGTGCCAAAAAAGCATGTGATGGTTAAATAAATGTAGGTAATTATCATGCTTGATATAAATATTGTGCTATATATCTTTATTAACTAGATAACGAGTATTCTTTTAACATATTCAATTTAAAGACATAATAAGTATGTCTCATTTAATATAAATTACATGTATATGACTTTGAGCAAATGATAAAAGGTAATGATAAAAAATGATTATATATGTCATGTATGATATGATATTATTGATTGAATATGAGAATTGATTGTAACGACCCAAAAATCCTGACTCTCGTGAATAGCACTTTTTAAGATAAATAGTGCTTCCTAAAACCTGAGTTGCACTAAGCATACCGACGGGAAGTATTAATTACAAGAGAATTTTAGGCAATTTTTGAAGCCAATCTAAAGGTTTTTTGGATGGTTAAAAATGCTAATTAAGATTTTATGGTAGTATCCTATGAATAGTGCAACAAGCAAAGTTGAACCGTAAAATAAGTAAAAAGTTGCTCACAATAATCCAAATATATTACAACCTGATACTCAAATATTTCGAATAGTCTAATAGCTCCTTATGAGGCGTTATATGGGAGACAATGTAGAACTCCCTTATGTTGGAGTGAGTTGAGTGAGCACAAGTTTATGGGACTGGATTTGGTCAAGGATGCTAAAGAGAATGTGAAGATCATTAGAGAAAGACTGAAGGCTGCTTCAAATAGACAAAAATCTTACATGAATTTGAAGAGAAGAGATACCAAGTATGAAGTTGCGATAAAGTTTTTCTTAAGGTATCTTAATGGAAAAAGGTGTTGAGGTTTGGTAAGAAAGGGAAGTTGAGTCCAAGATTTATTAGACCATACGAGATCACAAAATGTGTGGGTCAATTAGCCTATAGACTAGCTTTACCTCTAGAGTTACAGTAGATTGATGTGTTTCATATCTCTATGTTTAGAAAATATCGAACGGACCCTTCACATATTTTGATAGCTGATGAACTAGAGATAAGACTAGACTTGTCATATAAAAAAAAAAACCTATTGGTATCCTAGCTAGAGAGGTCAAGGAATTGCAGAATAATACTGTATTGTTGGTGAAAATTTTATGCCAACATCACAGCATGGAAAAGGCTACATGGGAAAGTGAGCCTTAGATGATGTAATAAT
>CANXYI010593710.1:0-10425 GCA_948208565.1 Hura crepitans
AGCTTTTAGCTACGGATTTTGTCCGTCGCTAAAATCAATTTTTTTTGTAGTGATATTTGAGTATTAGGCTGTATCAATCCTAAGTCAATATTAGCAAAACAAAATATTTTAACAGCTCAGCTATAACTACATCACTATTCACATAACATTGTAGTAAAACTTTACTTTTGTTTTTAACCACCTTAATGACTTCATTTTCATTTCAAACTTTGCCAAAATATTGCATCTTGTCACTTCAGTGTACCTAGGGTCTCACTATTCACATCCTAGGATATACTATTCATAACCTTAGGATTTTCGAGCGTTACATTTCTTCCCCTCTTAAGAGAAATTTCATCCTCAAAATTACTTGGTTTAAATAACTATGGGTATTGCTCTCTCATCTAAGCTTCACCTTCCTAGTTGGCTTCTTCTGTGCCATGATTTCTCTAGAGCACTTTTACTAGTGGCACTATCTTATTCCTTAGTTCTTTGACTTTTCTTACCAAGAACTTCATTGGCTTTTCCTCATAAGATAAATATGGCGTAATCTCAACTTTATTAGTTGGTAAAACATGTGAAAATCTTATATTTACCTCTAGAGCAAAACATATGAAAGACATCATGTATTTATTGAAGCTCAAGAGGTGACGCTAATCTGTAGGCTACTAATCCCACACATTCAATCCCATCATATGGACTAATAAACCTCGGGCATAACTTGCCTTTCATGCTAAACTGTAGAACTTTCTTTTAAGGTGAAACTTTATGTAAAACTTTATGTCCCACTTCATGCTGAACATCTCTTCTTTTCAAATCTACATAAGACCTCTATTTATCTTCAGCTACCCTTAATCTATCCTTGATAATCTTGACCTTTTCTTCTTTATCTTTAATAAAATCTAGCCCCATAAGCTTAGTCTCACTTATCTCATTCTAACATAAAAGAGTTTTGCATTTCCTTCTATATATTGCTTCATAAGGAGCCATTCCTAAACTAGCTTGATGATTGTTTTTGTAAGCAAATTTTGCCAAGGAAAGGTAGCAATCCCAACTTTCCTTGAATTCGATAGCATAACTTCTCAACATATCCTCAAGCACTTGAATGACTCTTTCTAATTAACCATCTGTATAACGATGAAAATTCATACTAAAACTTAATCGAGTGCCTAAGGCATTATGAAGTTTCTTCTAAAACCTCGATGTAAACCTCTAGTCTCGATCCGATATAATATAAGATTACACTCCATAAAATCTGACAGTCTCATTAATATATAACTCAAAAAGCTTTTCCAAAGAGTAGTCTATCCTGATTGGTATGAAATATGCAATCTTAGTTAATTGATCTACCACAACCCAAAGCAAAACACATTTACTTTTTGTCATAGGTAAACCAACTATAAAGTCTATAGTAACCCTATCCTATTTCTATTTAGGAATTGCTATAGGGTGAAGCAATCATGATAAAGCTTGATGCTTAACCTTTACTTGATGACAAGTAAGGCATTTAGGCACAAACTCTAACATATCTCTCTTCATGCTTGGCCACTAATAGGAAATCTTCAAATCTTGATACATTTTAGTGCTACCAGGATGTATAGCATAAGAAGCACTATAAGCTTCTTACAAAATCTATTTCCTCAACTCTTTCATATATGAGACACATATCCTATTGTAGTAGCATAGAAATCATCACTTTTGATCTCATACTCAGTAGGCTTCCCCTCTTGGATCAAACTCATAATACTTATAAGTCTATGATCATTTTTCTATGAGTCTTTCACTTGCAACTCAGCTAAAAGAGCACCATCATCCATACACTTTAACTTAACATTCATAACCCTCATGGCTAACATGAAATTCTTGCTCAAAGCATCAACTATTACATTAGCTTTCCTAGGATGATAATCAATAAGGCAATCATAATCCTTGATTAATTCCATATATCTTCTTTATCTCAAGTTCAACTCTTTCTACGATTTATAAACATAACACTTCTTTCTATAAAGGTAATGTCTCCAAATCTTCAAAGAAAAAACAACCATAGTAACCTTTAAATCATGCATAATTCTCATGTGCCTTCAGCTGTCTTAAAGCATAAGCAACAACCTTGTCCTCTTGCATCTGAACACACCTCAAACCATTCAAGGATGCATCACTTTATATGGTTAAATCTTTCACAGATATTGGTTGTGTGAGAATAAGAGCATCGATCAACATGGCTTCTAACTTGCCGATGATCTCTTGACACTTGTCATCATAAGTAAACTTAACATTTTTCCTTAGTTGATATGTTATGGGTGTTGCAATAATGGAAAACCCTAGAAAAATGTCTATAGCACCCTGCCAAACCTAGAAAATTTATGATCTTGATTGTGTTCTTAGGTGGCTTCTACTATATAACCACCTTAATCTTACTTAGATCCATTCTGATGCCTTCTACAGAGGCTATATGTCCTCAAAAAGGCACATCACTTAGCCAAAACTCACACTTGATGAGTTTGGCATAGAGCTTTTCCTCTCTTAAAGTCTGTAAGACAATCTTGAAATGTCGTTCATGATCTTCTCTACTCTTAAAGTATACCAAAATGTTGTAAATAAAAACAACAAAAAACTAATCTAAGTAGGGTTAGAAGACTCAATTCATCAAGTCCATGAAAGCCATTGGAGTATTAGTAAGCCCAAATGGCATTACCAAAAACTTATAATGGCCATATCTTGTTCGAAAAGTAGTTTTGTCCGTATTTGC
Organism: Hura crepitans; assembly: GCA_948208565.1. Classification (NCBI taxonomy): domain Eukaryota; kingdom Viridiplantae; phylum Streptophyta; class Magnoliopsida; order Malpighiales; family Euphorbiaceae; genus Hura; species Hura crepitans. The sequence goes on from CANXYI010593710.1 coordinate 2,729, forward strand.
CTTTTTAACCCTTAACTAGTAATATCCTAACCTCAAGTCAATCTTAGAGAAAACACCTACTCATTTTAGTTAATTGAACAAATCATCTATACAAGGCAATAGATACATGTTCTTAACAGTTACATTATTTATATGTCTATAGTTGACAAATAAATAGAAGGAACCATCATTCTTTTTTACAAACAAAATAAGTGCTTCCCATGGTGATTTATTGGGCTTTATGAAACTTTTGTTAAGCAACTCTTGCATTTGGGTCTCCAACTTTTTAACTCTATATAAGCCATTCTATATAAAGCTAAAAATACCAGTGTAGTTCTAAGTAGAACCTCTATAACAAATTTGAGCTCCTATTTTAGAGGTAAATCGGGCAACTCTTTAGAAAAAATATCCACATACTTTGAAACCATAGGTATAAAGCTCCCATTTGGTTATTCTTTTTTGGTATCATACACATGTGCCAGGAAGGCCAGACAACCCTCTCTCAACATCTTTCTAGCTGTAATAGCTAATATAACATTGGATAAAAATTTTGTCCTCTCACTAACAATTGTAAACTATATCCCATCATAAGCCTTAAGAGATATCCACTTCTACTTAAAATCCATAATCACCTAATGCTTGGACAACCAATTCATGACCAAAATCAAGTCGAACTCTTTAAAAGGTAACTTAATGAGGTCAGGTAAAAACTTGTGTCTTTGCACCATCAAGGGGTACTCTTTGTAAACCTTGTTTACTATAACATGCTGACTCATAGGATTGTTAACCATAATCTTTAAGTCAAGAAGTTCTAATGTTAACCATTGATCTTGTGCCTATGTAGTGCATATATAAGACTAAGTAGACCCTGAATCTATCAATGGTAATGTAGGAGAATCAAAGAGAAGAAAAGTACCTATTATCACTTTGAACAAATTTGTCTCCTCTTTAGCTCTAATGGCATATTTCCTAGTAAAGGCTCTGGTCTCTTCTTGGTCATTTAATCTAGTCCTCTGACTATCATCTATCCTCTCTCCTCTATCTCTTCTCTAACCTTAGGTAGAAACTTGTGTAGATCTTTATGTAGTATCAAGCTTCTTTTGACAATCTATAAGCAAATGATCCACTGAGCCACACTCGAAACAAACTCAAAGCTTGGACTTATAATACTCTCCCTTATATCTTCTATGACATGTCAAAAACTAATTCACTAAATTACTCTAAGCTATAGTGGCTAGAACAATAACAACCTGAGATTGCTGTTTACCATAATTCTTATTCTTTTGCCTTGCTTTCTATGATCAACCCTATCTCTAGGACTATTATTATACCCCTATCTAGTCACCCTTATACTTCTTCTCTAAATTCTAAGCTACATTGGCTAATCCCTAGAAATATACCTCTTCTTCTGTTAGGTCTCTCACCTTTTTTACTAAACCTTCTTTATAGTGTGATAATCTATGACTAGTGCTAAAAAATCTTTTATCTTTATTAGAGCTATCTGTATCTTGATATCCATATTGAGCCCCCTTTTAAACCACTTGCATCTATCAACTTCTATCATAACCATATCCTTAGCATATCATCTTAAAATGGCATGTCCTTTTCAAACTTAGCTATGGACCTTTGACCTTATCTCAGATCCATAAACTCTTACCTTCTATTGTTTAGGTACCGTTTAGTAATTTATTTCTTTTGAAACTCCTTTAGGAAGAAATCCCACCACTTAAAGCCTTCCTCCTATAGAAGAAAGGTTACATAGATGACCTTCTCCTTAAGAGTGCATTTTAGATGTTACATGTTGGATAGTCCTATCTAACTAGTACTCTACCTTACTACTATCTACCATTTTTTTGCCCTTGAAATCCTCAGCCTCTATCTTATTTACTCTTTAGGTTTGTTTTTTAAAGAGCTTGAGATGTTAGTGGTGGTTGCTGAACTGGTGGGGGTGGTAGAGGTGCTACTGTTCTGGCCTGCCTTAGCATCTTTAACATCTCTTGAAGAAAAATTGGTGGTACCCATACAGTTGAAGATACCTGCCTAGCATCACTTCGAGTTACAGACTTAACCTTGATGGCCTTTTATCCTACTGTCATCAGAGCATTAGCTGCTAGGGCACTTTTGTACTTAGATTAATGGTTTAGGGGTTCACTATATGTCTTACCTATGGATTTACTTTATGATATTCATATTTATATGGGTGTAGCCATTGTAAGGTGTCGTAGGGGCCACTACACAATTATATGTGGGTGTAGTCGTGTAAGGCTACATAGGTATTGCACAAGCTTTTATATGTTGGTGCAGTAGTGGTTAGGTCCAAAATATGGGTCATTGCACATTTCTTGATCCTATTATCCATATGTTTAGAGTTATCCAAAATGGACTTTAACATAATAAGTGAAATATGGAAATTTACTTATAATGTGTGCTAAGATAGTCAAAATAGGAGTTTTGGTACATGTGTGAACTGATGTGAGATCTTATGTGATAAATGCTTGATGCTTAATTTTATGCTTGCTATATGCGTGTGATATGATTTCACTCATACATAATGGATATTTTTATGATCATAACTATGGCATATTATAATTTGTATGAGTATCATGTAAGATATGGACTTGTTTTATGCATAAACATGAATTGTATATAAATGGTATTTTAATAATGTTGTTAGCACAAGTTTTTTCGATTACAATACTAAGCATTAGCTTACGACGTTGTTTGTTTATGATGCGTAGGTAAGAAGGAATTTTAAGACATGAACCTTAGGACATCAAGGTTATCAAGAGAAGGCTTTTCTTTTGGTAATTATCATGTACATAAACTATAGTTAAGTGATGTATAGGTTAGGCACTCAATGTTTTAAATGTAAGAGAAATAGGCCTAAAACTATATTTAAGTATTTCTTTTAGATTTCAAAGTTTGTAAACCTTTATAAACTATTTAAAACTTTGTTTTGTTATATGATATCTCTTCCTAAGGTTGAGATATCTTAAGATTATGTTTATGTGCTATGGAGTGCTTAGAGGAACACATAGATGTTGTGGAAGTGTGTGAATGATATAGAAGTGTATTTTTATTTTGTAGGATACTATTCAAAAATTTGGGATAGTGCTCATATAGCTATTATGCTACCGAAAATTTAGAATGAGGTTTCTCAATTTTTGAATATGTAACACTGTTTGAAAAAGTTTTTGAAAATCAACATTTCCACAAGTGAAATTTTTAATAATAAGTTTTTATAACATGTAATAATATTGGATATCTCAATTTACATGCACTCCTCAATCAGGCACATTGACTAGATTAGGTAAGGGGTGTTGTAATATCATACTCATACATGCATGCATAACTATTATCTCATAGGCATTTTAACATACCAATAATCAAATAGGCATTATGGTAAATGTAAATGTGCAATAAAAGTGTTATGCCATTCAAAATATATCGCAATTTACAACACATCATAATAAGGTGCATAAGATAAATAATATGCAATTTATATAATCTCTTTACGTAAATATTCTTATTATCTTTAATTAAATGGCCATATTAAAAAAAATAAGCATCCTACAGATATTAGGGGTGGATGGCTAGTACAATCTCTAAATGACCCAAAGGCCATCTACCAACGTAAGTCCGAAGACTAAGCATAACATAGGCCCATCGACAGAACATAGCATAGGTCTGTAAACTGAAGATAAGACAGCATGCATAAGGCTATTATTACCAATTATAAACCTAAAGGTTCATCTACCAATGTAGGCCTGAAGACTAATATATCATAGACCCTAAGGTTAATAAATAGCATAGCCTCATTGGCCAACATAAAAAGGCATAGATATACCCTTGCAGCTACTAATAACCCTAGTTGATCAGTCAACATATTCAACTAGGTAGTTTTACTCAAATGGGATATTAAATATATTCATTATGTTTTACCACTTTAATTTAATATATTTATGTAATCCTTATTTTTTTCATTTTAATGTCATTATAACTCTTAAGCTCATTTAATTAGCATGAGACATAACATATGCATTATATTCAAGAATAATGCATAATTAGATGTCATTTAGCATCCAAACATATAATATGTCCATATTACTAATCATGCACACATAAGGCATTAATTATTCATAACATGCTCATTAGTATCCTTATAAGTCATTTATCATGACTAAAACCATAGCATATAACCACTATACCATTCGGCCAATGTAGCTCATTAAAGAGCACATACATAATTCTTATGGCATATGGCAAATTAATTAAGCATCACCAACACATAAATTAAAAATACCATCACTTGGTGAATTTCGGCCCAATACACTGCATATTATATATGTGCTTTTTAATGAGCTACATTGGTTGAATGGTATAGTGGCCATATGCTATGGTTTTAGTCATGATAAGTGACTTATGGGGATGTTAATGAGCATGTTACAAATAATTGATGCCTTATGTATGCATGATTAGTAATGTGGACATATTATGTGTTTAGATGCTAAATGACATCTAATTATGCATTATTCTTGAATATGATGCATATGTTATGTCTCATGCTAATAAAATGAGCTTTAGAGTCATAATGACATTAAAATGGAAAAAATAAGGATTACATAAATAAATTAAATTAAAGTGATAAAACTGAATAAATTTATTTAATAGCCCATTCGAGTAAAACAACCTAGTCAGATAGATTGACCAGTTAACTGGGGTTATTAGTAGCTGCAAGGGTACATTTGTGCCTTTTTATGTTGGCCGATAGAGTTATGCTATTTGTCGACCTTAGGGTTTATGTTATATCGGTCTTCATGCTTACATTGGTAGATGAACCCTCAAGTTCATAATTGGTAATAATGGCCTTATGCATGCTATCTTACCTTTGGTTTATGGATAAATAATTTATATGGCATATAGCGAATTAATTAAGCATCACCAACACATAAATTGAAAATACCATCACTTGGTGAATTTCGGCCTAATACACTGCATAACATAGCGTACATCAACATCGTATTCTAAGGAATTCCAACATATCATAATCACACTTTCATGCTTTCCTCCATTCCACCCAAATATCAAAATAACCAAAACATGAATTTATTCATTAATTATGCACATTCCATAATTAAATAAATTCAATTAAATACACTTAACACATGTATATTACTCTAATATTCAATAAACACTCAAGCATGCCCCTTAAGAATAATTCGGCCACCCTTAGTGCTCCCTTAATTCCTTTATTTCTCACAAATTCATCATCTTACATATATTCCTTAAATTTACATAGTGTATGCCATTATCATGTTAATTTTCATTCACCTCAATGCACCATATAATACACATAATATGTTCATATACATATTAACATCTATTTTGGCCACAAAGATATGCACACTCACACCCTCACTTTTATCATCATACATATGTTCAATGACATAAAAATTCATGGCATAATCATAAATACATAACCGCTAATATTAAATCACCATTTGTACACAACTGCACTTATACACACACACACTCTCTCTCTCACTTTGGGCATATAAGAATTGAGCATTTTATATCGATTACACTTACAATCTATGTCAAAATGCACACATGAGGCTTGACTATGCCTTCTCTTTTCCTTTGTCAGATTGTTTCTCACCCTACTTAATAGTAGAATATAGATGCATTTTCATTAAAATCTCTATAAAATCGTACAATCACTAAAAATAAAATTGACCATATAGAAACTCTCTTGGGCACTTGAGGAATATAGGAAAAAATGTTAGAGTTTGAAAAAACTTGAGCAAAAAATGGTCAGTATTTATCGGGGTGTGAAATCAAGCATTCCATCCATTTTTTTTGAAAGTTTTCATTTAACTTGATGTCTAAAGGTTATAAAGATGTTGCCATTCAATTTTGGTGGCTTGATTTCAGCTAATGTGGAGGAATAAAGAATAAAAAAATGGTGGATTCTTCCTTGGTGAGTGTTAGTTGAAAATAGAAGAGAAGCAAGGAGTTTTTGACACTTCTAAGTTTAACTATGTTAAGTGAAGATTGACTTATATATATGTGTGGGTTTTGTGAGAAATTAATCCTTTCCTCTCTTCTTTCATTTTTTTTAAAAACCAAGACTTACTTTCTTTCCTCTAATTTACTCCCAAAAATTCAATTAATTAATGTTCCATAAGCCTCTAAAAATCAAAGCTTGAAAACCACAAAAAATTGAAGTAAAATGCCATAAATTATATAACCTGATTTTAGTAAAAATACTTCTCGATCTCTAAAAATTCTTATTCTAGTGCCATTAGGCTATTTAGAATACTTAAGTTTCATGTTGTATAAATCTCAAAATTTTTTGAGCATCTTTTGAATATTTTATAGTTCAGCTAAAACTAGGTCATTATTCACGTGACAATATCATAAAACTTAACTGTTATTTTTAACCATTTAAACAACTTTGTATTAACTTCAAATTTTACCTAAAATTATGCTATCATTAATGCTTCCATTTAGTAAAATTAGTGCCCTTAGCCTAGGGAAAACAATATTCATGTTCTAGAAAGTATTATTTATAAGACCAAGATTTTCGGGCATTACACTTGTATCGTCTATATTTATATATATTCGTGTCTTTCTTTATTTGTAACATGCTTCTAGACATTCTTCTCCTGAATTACAATTCTTTATTTATTTAATATATTCCTTGAGTTTCCCTATATTTCTATCAAAACCTTATAGTTTGTTCTATATAATACATTATATAGGATATCATCTTTACATTTTAGTTTCTTTTCATTAATGTTTTATTGATCTTTTACTTCATTATTCATTCAACCTAGCCCACACTTGATAGACTCAACCCTATTACTTGATAAAGAGATCTCAACTCTATGTAGTGGCCTACATTTTGAACTTCACGATGACTACAACCACATGAAAGTGAGCAATAGTGCTTATAGACCTCACAACTATTGCACTAGCATGACATATCATTATAAATGTGCAATAGTCTTGTTAAACATCCTGATAGCTACAACTGCATGAAAATCAAAACACCATCAATAATTAACATATAGGTATGTGGTGGCCCTCATGGACCTCACAGTAGCTGCACCTACATAAGAGTGCACCGAAGTGCCTTAACAGCTATTACCTCCCTAGTTGACCAATCAACCTATCCAGTAGGTTGTCTAACTTATATGGGGCATTCTTAATTCCCGTTATATTACTCTTTCTAATCATCCCAATCCATTTAATCATCATAAGAAACAACATCATAATTATAAAAAGTTTTAGTATTGTATCTCAATCATATAAATACTCATAATTTTTCATCATAGCCAAGTATATTCCTATTATTTATCTCTTTCCGGTATACGTATCTCTTTGCTTGATTATTTATCATTACCATGCATTTCCTTAATTAATAACATCTAAACATTTACATATTAATTCGTTATCATTCATAATTCACTTATAATTTTCCTTTGTTTTCTAGTAATCTTCTAAATATTCATTTATTATCATTAATCATGCTTATCCTTATTCCATTACCTATTTTCATGTTATTTATATATACAAATTCATATATTCTTTTAATTCTTATATTTTTTTCTTAAAATATTTAGTTCACTTTACTAAGTTATATAAATATTTTCATAACCTTGTGTAATTCTTATTTAAGCCTTTCACTTAAATAATCCTTATTTAATTACCCT
>CANXYI010593759.1:0-12669 GCA_948208565.1 Hura crepitans
TCATTTTCCTTAGTTTTAGGCCCATCAAAGTTTTATGACCAATATACGAGTCATTGGATTCAAAATGATGACCCGCACCACGAGGAACATCATCGGGCCTGTCCGGTACTATTCATAAGACTTTGACTTTCAGGCGTTACAATGCTTCCCCTTTTAAGGAATTTCGTCCTCAAAATTACCCGTATTGAACAGATGAGGATATTACCTTCGCATCTGCTCCTCGCTCTCCCATGTGGCCTCTTCATATTGTGATCTCTCCAAAGCACTTTCACCAATGGGATCTCCTTGTTCCTCAACTACTTCACTTCTGTAGCCAAGATCTCCACTGGTTCCTCTTCATACATCAAATCAGGTTGCACTTGTTTCTCCTTAGCCACTATCACATGGATTGGGTCCGATTGGTATTATCTCAGCATAGATACATGGAAGACATCATGTATTTGTCGTAACTCTGGCGGCAATGTAAGTTTGTATGCTAATGGGCCCACTCGTTTTGTAATCTCATACGACCCGATAAATCTAGGGCTGAGCTTGCCCTTTTTGCCAAACCATAGGATCTTCTTCCATGGTAACACTTTCAAGAATACCCGATCTCCCACTGCATACTTTACATCCCTTTTCTTTCTAGATTTAATCCAACAATTCTGCTTTCACCCACTTCACTCCAACAAAGTGGAGTTCTACATCGGCGACCATCTAATGCTTCATATAGTGCCATGCCTAAGTTAGCCTGGTGACTGTTGTTATAAGCGAACTCTGCTAAGGCTAGGTATTGATTCCAACTACCTTTAAATTCAATCACACAGCTCCATAACATGTCCTCTAGCACTTGTATAACTCTTTTTGATTGCCCATCTATCTGCATATGAAATACAGTACTATATGTTAGTCATGTACCCTAGGCTTCATGTAATTTCTTTCAAAATATAGACGTGAACCTCAGATCATGATATGAGGATCTGATAATCACTGCAGGCACTCTATGCAATCTCACAATCTCATCGATGTACAGTTTCACTAACTTCTCCAATGAGTAATCGATCCTCACCAGTATTAAATGTGCTGTCTTAGTTAGTCTATCCACAACCACCCATATAGCATCACATCGATTCCTTGTCATCAGCAATCCCATCACAAAGTCTATAGTAACTTTCTCCCATTTCCATTCTAGAATTGTAATAGGGTGTAGTAATCTAGAAGGAACCTGGTGCTCCGCTTTTACTTGTTGACATGTCAAACACTGTGCTATGTACTTTGCAACCTCTTGCTTCATCCTTGGCCACCAATACTGAGGCTTCAATCCCAAAGAGGTGCTTCATAAGCCTCTTTCAATATCTGTAACCTCAAATCATCTATATTGGGCACACATAGCCTACCTTGATAGTATAGGCTTTCATTTTCTGCTATATCAAAACCTACAGCCTTCCCCTCTTTGACCTTGTCCATCATCTGCACCAAATGAGCATCTCTCACCTCTGCTTTTTTCACTTGCTGCTTAAAATCTAGTTTATCTTGCAACTCAGCCAATACTGCACCTTCTAGGGTATACTCTACCCTGGCATGCATAAATCTCAATGCAGCTATCATCTTTTGACTCAGTGTATCTGTGACTACATTCACTTACCTAGATGATAGTCGATCAAGCAATCGTAATCCTTAATCAACTCTATCCACCTCCATTGCCTCAAGTTCAATTCTTTCTGTGTGGGCAAGTACTTCAAGCTTTTTATGGTTGGTGGAGATGTAACATCGCTCTCTGTATAGATAATGTCTCCATACCTTCAATGCAAAAATAATGGCTACCAACTCCAAGTCATGGATAGTTTCTTTCATGTGGCTTCAGCTGCCTAAAAGCATAAGCAATCACTTTTCCTTCTTGCATCAGTACGCACCCAAGTCCATTGTGTAAGGCATCACTGTAGATCACAAACTCCTCACCCTGTTTTGGCTGTGTCAGGATAGGAGCTTCTGTCAACATTCTCTTCAACTTGTCAAAACTAGCTTGACACTTGTCGTCCCATTCAAATTTCACATCTTTCCTGATCAATCGTGTCAATGAAGCTGCTATAATGGAGAACCCTTTCATAAATCTCCTATAATATCTTGCCAATCCCAGAAAGCTTCAGATCTCAATCACATTCTTAGATGGGTTCCACTCTAACACTGCTTTTACTTTACTTGGATCCACTCTAATGCCCTCGGCTGAGGCAATATGGCCTAGGAATGCCACTTCTTCAAGCCAAAACTCACATTTACTTAACTTGGCATACAGCTGCTTCTCTCACAAGGTCTGTAGCACAATTCGCAGGTGTTGTTCATGTTCTTCCGGTGTTCTAGAATACACCAAGATATTATCAATAAATACGACCACAAATTGATCCAAATACTGCTTGAACACCCTGTTCATCAAGTCCATGAATGCTGCAAGGGCATTAGTGAGCCCAAATGGCATCACTAGAAATTCATAGTGCCCATATCTGGTTCTAAAAGCAGTCTTCAGAATGTCACTCTCTTTAATCTGCAGCTGATAATACCCCGATCTTAAAATAATCTTCGAAAAAGAAACTAGCACCTCTCAACTAATCAAAGAGATCATCGATCCTAGCTAGTGGATACTTATTCTTGACTGTCACATGGTTCAATTGCCTATAATCGATGCATAATATGAGGGAACCATCCTTCTTTTTCACAAAAAGCACTAGAGCTCCCCATGGAGACACACTTGGCCTAATGAAGCCCTTGTCTAACAACTCCTGCAACTGTGTCTTCAACTCTTTCAACTCAGCTAGTGCAATCTGAGATGGAGTGATTGAGACTGGGTTCACACCTAGGTATATCTTAATTGCAAACTCTAGCTCTTGTTGCAGGGGTAATCCTAGCAACTCATTAAGAAACACATCAGGAAGCTTCGATACTACTGGTATTTGGTCCAAACTAGGTGTCTGAACAGTAGTATCAATCACTGTAGCTAGAAAAAGCTTCACATCCCTTTCTTATCAGTCTTCTAGCTGTCATGGCTAATATCACATTATATAAAGAGCCTCTGTCACCTATAACTATCACCTCTCTACTGTCCAGGGTCTGAAAACTCAACCTCTTCTTTTCACAATCTATCATAGCCTTGTTCTCTGACAGCCAATCCATACCCAATATCACGTCAAATTCATTGAAGGGTAATTCAATCAAGTCAATAGAGAATATCTAACCCTGAACCATTAAGGGATAATGCCTATACACCGTACTCATAGTCACACTCTAGCCTATCGAGTTGCTTACTTGTATGTCTAAATTAATATGCTTAGGTTCCAACTCCCTATCTCTAACTTATGCAGTGCATATATAAGAATGTGTGGAGCCTAGGTCTATCAAAGCTAGTACTAGAGTGTTAAGGAGAAGAAAAGTACTAGCAATGACGTCAGGCGCCTCTGCTCCCTTGCAGGCACAGATAGCATATTGCCTCGCTGGAGCTCTCGCCTCAAGCCTACCCCTTTAGCTCATGATAACCTACTCCTGCCTAAGTGGTCTCCCTAGTCTGCTTGTTGTGGTTGCTACAGATGCCTGGGTCTACACTTCTTCAACTGGCCTTTGTGGGCACTCCCTTTGCTAGTGGTCCTCTGCCTCACATATGAAGCATACACCTCTTCTGCCCCAACATTGTCCCCAATACATCCTCTAATAGTTCTCACACACCGGGGCTCCACTCCTCGCTGTCGACACAGGAGCACTTAATGGCTATTGTAAAAGAGGCAGTCGTGGTCTAGCTGAATACCCTTGACTAGCCCGCTGTGAAGGGGTTGGTCTCTGTGCCTGCGAGCCCTGCTACCTTTGAGATACCTAACCCTAAGGAGCATCTCTCTATCTCTTGCTCCCTTCTGGAGCTATGCTCATCTGACCAGCAGTAAATGGCCTCTTTCTCTGAAATAAGTCACCCTTCTTTTGCACTGTCTCCTCCATCCTTTAGGCCATAGCAACCATCTTTGAAAAATCTCAAATCTCCATAATCATCAATTATATCCGTATCTCCACATTTAATCCTCTCTCAAATCTCTTCCATTTTTCTTCATCGTTTGGAAGGTACTCCACTGCATAGCAGCTCAAATGGTCAAACTCATTTTCATACTCTGACACTAACTTTCTGCCTTGTTTGAGATCAAAAAACTCCTATCTCTTCTTATCTATGTAGGAGTTTGGCACATAACGCTTCTTGAATTCAGTCTAAAAAAAAGTTTATGTCAGCTCCTTAGCAGTCTTCTCTCTCTTTAGCCTATTCCACCAATGATAGGCCTCCTCCTACAACAATGATACAACACACCTAACATAATCAGCCACCAAATAATTTAGCTCCTCTAAGATCTAAGTAGTCCTCTCTAGCCAATATTCTACCTTAGCCGCTTCATCTTCTCTCACCCTCAGAAAGTTTACAACCCCCAATTTACCGATCCTCTGGAAATAACTCTTTTGTGGGGCTGAAGGAGCAGTAACCACCACTAGTACTGTGGCTGGTGCTAGAGCAGGTGCTACAATCTACCTTAACAATGTCATAATCTGCTACAATAGCTCTGTTGAAGCCTGTGCCCCAAGTGCTGGCTGTGGTTATGGAGACGGTGGTGATTGTCTTTGGGCTGCATCACTAGGATCAGTGGCGGTTACACTCCATCTCGGTCCATGTATAGTGGTGGGAGCATAGCTCGCCACTTCTTTATCCCTCTTTGATGGAGTTCTATCACTCATCATACGTTAACTGAAATAAAAACAATGGTCAGCATCAGACAATGTAGCTTGACTCTATTGACAGCCTAGACTTTTGCACTCATTTATAAGACACATAGAACTACCTAAACCCACTCTGATACTAATTGTAATGGCTCGGCCTGCCTAATTTGTATTATCCACTTTGGCCTACGGGTCTCATAGCTTTGTCCTTTGGGCAAAGGGTGCAACACAAAGACTTCCCAAGACATCACCCATCTTAGTACTATTTCCATGTAAACACGTTTAACTTCAGAGTTTTGATGGGATCCGAACCCTTAAACACCCAAAAGCACGGTAACTAGGGATACCAAGGCCTTACTTATAAGCCTTTCACCATTTTCCCTTCATTTTGGTGTGGGATAGGTTGCCTATCCATCCTAAGTGTGGCCACCCCACCTTAGGACACAACGTTCTCGCAGTCGCACTATATAGAATAGGTTACCTATCCACCCCAAGCATGGTCCTTCCACCTTAGGACACAACATCCTCGCTGTCATACTCGTACTGGGGAGGGTCAAGCTCTAATACCACTAAATGTAACACCCCCTACTCGTCTCTATCTGAAACAAGCAAAGAGTGTCACTTCCTGCTAAGGTCACCCATCCTAGGATTTCCTTAGGGGCCTTTTATTTAACTTCTACCCAAGTTTGACTTCTATTAACCAAACCATTGCTTTACCCAAATTTCATCACTTATTCTAAATTTACATCTTATTTTGGTCCGTTAAAGGTTTCCTTAGGCATTATCAGACAATTACAAAAAATTTGGGCAGTATAACGGCTACCCTGGTTTCTAACCTAACTAAACTTGCAAAGAAAACACACTTCTAATATAAACGCCCTCCTTATTTCCTCTTTTGAACCCTCTGGTCCTCCAAAAACAATCAGCAACATAACAATTCATCAGGTTCACATCACATAGGGTTGTAGACTCGTCAACACATAAGCATGCCAAAAAGGTTATTCATTCATTGTATAATAATGTGCATACATACTAATTTCACTTCATTAATACACACAGTTTTACTACCCACTCTAACCTATATATATACATGAGTGCCACATGTTATACATATGTAATTCAAAAGAAAAGTAGTATACCAAAAGACTGGGACAGCTACACTGATGTTAATGTTCGATGCTGACCCATACTCTGCTCGCGACCTACACATCGGAACACCGATAGGCTAAGTACAAGACTTAGTGGTGGAATAACATAATTATATTATTTCTCATGCAACAGGAAACATGTGAGATTCTGCACACAACAAGGTCATCCTAAGATGCTATGTTCATTCATTCATTTATACTCAATCAGTTATTTACTTATCCAATTTATACATCATTCATTATAGTTTACTTTATCTGTTCACAGGCTTATAGACAGATAACACTTAAAGACACTAGAGAGCGGGACTATCTTATGCAGTGGCCCACTTTTAGGGGCTAGGTAGATATACCTACCTTTCTCGATAGTAGGGACCCGCCTGTAGACCACTCCCACTATCAAACTAGTAGATAGCAAGGACACATTCGTAGACCACTCCCAATATCCGCAGTCACAACAAATAGGATGCCAAAGCATCGCACAGTCTCAACATCACCAACATATGGTAGTAGGTCCCAAAAGGACCGACTACCTAACAGCTGCTCTATCCTTAGTTGACCGGTCAACCCATCTAATGGGCACCTAACTAATGAGCCGTCAACTAATTTAATCTCTATTCAAGGTTATTTTATCATCAATTTACCATGTTGGCTCTAAACCTCACATTTAATTATGATTTTGCCACTATTGCAAAACCAATATTCATTTTGTCAATTTTTGCAACTGACACTATTCATTTGATCAATTTTCCTAGCACATATACACCTCATGTACATCATTTTTGCACACAAAATGAACATATTATCCCACACACACACCATGCATATTTTTATGCCACCATTAGGCTGCTTTCATTAACCACACTTACACATAAATTTTGTTATCATTTTATTCTACAACCTACCTCAAAATTATGCAAATTTCATACCTAATATCAAAGTTCACCCAACTAACATTTACATACCCTAAATACACAAGTTCCATACAAGTATTACAACTCAAATTGCACACACATGAAAGGCATAATATAATTAAGGTATTCCACATACCTAGGGTGCCTTTCCACCCTTTTCTCAACCACTTGGACTTAGAATTGTTGGCTCCCTTAACCTTGTATTTTCTCCTCCTAACATACACCTAATTCACTTATAAAAAATCTTAGAAAATTATCTATGGCTCAAATAAAAATTCTGAAACCATTGAAGTCATTAAAATGGCCTAAATTAACTATAGTAAAAATAAAAAAATGGAATTTGAGCATTTTCTCTTACTTGAGTCACTATTCACTCAAGTAGTGAATTATGAAAATTGGCTCCCTTTTCTTGAAATTCTTGGTATAATTGGAATCCTTGAATGATAGAGGCTTAAATTATATTAAATTTGGATGGATTTAGGGAAGATTTTGGAGAGAGAGCTTAAAAAAGGAAAGAAATTGGCTATCAATGGCGTCGATAATGGAGGAGTGAGGGGGAAGGAGATGGTCTTCATTGGTGTGGGCTATAACCAAATTTTAATGAAGTCCCATGGGCTGGGCTGGATCCATTAATTTGGCCCAAATGAGGCCCAATCTCTTTATGCACAAAATATGTCACTTTTTGCTTGAAAAATTCAAAAAATATTCTTTATATGTCCAAATATTCCCCTTTTAGTTGTAAAAATCCTCATTTACTGAGACTAAGGCCCACTTAAAATTTTAGCTCAAAATTCCATCAGAAGCAAAAAATCACTGTTCACTATAGATTAGGTTTTACATTAAAAAATTCGTAAAATATTTCCTGTTGCTCCAAAAATTCTCATTCTAGTTTTAAAATTCCTAAGTTAATAATACTAAGGTCCTTGCAAAATTTCATATCAAAAGTCAACTATTGACTTTTTGGCACTATTCACGGTCAGAATAAAATATTCAAAAAAATACCAGTTGTCCCCAGAAAATTCTAATTCCTCTTCCATCATACTCAATGGAGCTTTTGAGATTTATGGTATGACATTTTTTAGACCATCCGAGCACTTACTCGGTTTCAGGGATGTCCCGACCGGAAATTATTTTATCTCCGAAAACAGTAGTTTATGACCTAATATAAATTATTGGTTTTGCTAAAATTTTTAATTCATTCATTTTCCTTAGTTTTAGCCTTGTTAACGTTTTATGACCAATATGCCAGTTATTGGACTCAGAATGTCGCATCACGGGGAACATCATCCGGGCCCGTCCGGTATTATTTACTACACTTTGACTTCCGGGCATTACATTACCTTTGTAAGTAGATGTCAAGCAATAATGCAAAAGGTAGAGTTTTGGAAGAACAATATTTAATTGTGGGTTAATAGGACTAGTAAAGCAATTCATGGTTGAAGTCCTCTCCTATACTCACAGATAGTGGTATTGGTTATTCTCAAAATTGCCTCCCTCATTTCCTCATCCTAGAAAGGGTGTTTATAGGCTTAAGGTGATAAGTCTCCCATCTTGAAGTGATAAAATCCTTCTAGGATTGGGAGATAGAGTTTGAATAGGAAGTTCACACTTCTAAAAGTTTTTATATCGACAAGTCCATGCAGATCTAGGCAATAGGCTCTCCTGCCAGTTCGTGGGCTTTAGGCTAAGTTTATTTTAGTATGTGCAGACATTGGCTTTGGATTGTATGTTTGGATCTTAGTCTTTGGTCTCAATTGGTCTAGGCTGGCTATGGTGCAGACCTCATGGCATCAAGTCCAAATGGATTTGTGCCATGTTAGTCTATGCGGACTTGGTTTCTAGGTTGCTTACCTTATTGCTTGAGCTTCTCTCTGGTTATCCTCATAGGCCAAAAAGTATGGCGTTTGCACCCATATGATAAAACACGTAAATAATTTGAGATGAGAAGCATATTTATTAAATATTTAATGACAAGAAATATCATTGAATATTGGATAAATAAGAAAGAAAAATAAAATTAGTCTTATAGTCCAATTAAATGTATTTGGCCAAGAATTAAGATTTGATACAATAAGCATTGTAAGTCATGTTCAAAATTTTATTTTAATCTTATTTTTGGATAGTCGTTTAATGGTTAAAAGGCCTTTAAATCAATTCTAAAGCTGATATTAATTAGGGCTTAAAAGGGTATTAATTGGCTACTCAAAGTAAAGACAAAAATCCATGCATAAAGGCCTAGTAAATAAGCTCTTCACAAAGACCAATAAGAAGCTCATTTCGTAGGCCTTCTTAAGGCAATTATGGAAAAAATTTTATGAGATAAAAATTGAGCTAGGGCAACCAGTTAAATATAAATTGCCTAAAAAAATAGCTACAAAATAAACCTTTCTTGCTCTATATGTTAAGAAGGGTTCTTATGTAGGGAGGTTTTTTCTTTCTTCTACTTCTCTAATCCAAAAAATCTTACTAGCATCTAGATTTTTTTTGGATTTGTGTCATCATATTCTTGTTTTGAAACCTTAGATGTGTTCCCATGAGGATTACTATGGATTGCAATAGCCTAGTTATGTTAATTGAACAAAAAGGAGCTTTCTTATGAACAATGGTAAAATTCATAAACTTGTTTCTATTGTCCATGTCAATTTTCAAAATTTTTGGTGTTTTATCAATGCTTGGATTCCTTGAAAATTTCTAAACTCCACTACACATGCTTTAAGGAAAGAAATAATTGCATCAGAACTAGGTTACATCAAAAGATTTGAAAATGGTTCAAAAATCAATTACAATAATATATATTGGCGGCCAAATAATATTTATAATGGTTCAATGATTTTTGTCTTTTTAATCACAAAATATTATTGGGGTTAATGATGATTTGATATGTATAAAAGTCTAATCTTGGTCATTTTAAAAATTAAAATTGAATTATGCTTGAAAGCCATAAGCTTACCGAGCTAGTATGCAAGCAAGAGTGTTTTGTATTTGTGTTCATGTTCTTCGATATCCTTGATTGATTTTATTTAAATTTTTGTAATTTAATAAGATTTATGATTTATTAAGATAATGCCTTTACTTTTAAGACTCCATGATCATAAAAAATAAATTGAATAAAACTAGAGAATTAATATAACACAAATTTGATTTTTTGAATAGTCAAAAACTAATTACTATGCATTGTTGTGCATAACATTTTACTTACTTTCCAATCATTATATATCTAATATTTACTAAATATGAGATATTTATGGTGTTAATTATGAGGTTTTGAGTGGTAAAAAAATCATTTGCACATGAATTAAATTCATAAACTTGCTTCATTATCAAGATTATGCACATTTTGTACTATGTAATCATGATTTCTATCAATGAATTTGCAATAGGTTGAAATACTCAATGAGCAAATTTGGTTTGATAAACATAAGTACTATAGGTCCAAAAAGGTGCCAATAGCTACTAGAATTGGTCTAAAGTACTTTTTATTAATTTCAGAGTCCGAGTTACGATTGGTTTTACAGTTTGCTTAGAATTCAATTCCTAGTGAAATACCAATTAGAGATTTTTAGTTAAATGAAAATTCTAATTATATTGAAATTTTATTTCTAGAAAGATATGATAATTATCATTTTAATATAATTGGATGAAATTATAATTGGGAAAAATCAAATTAGATAAGGATAAGATGATTTTTGTCAATATATGTTCGAGTTCTACTTAGAATTGGATTCAAAGTAAATTGAACTACAATCTTTTATTTAAATTTGAAATTCTAATTAGATTAGGGCTTTGAATTAAATTTAAAAGGTTTGATTTTAACCTAATCAAATTAGATAAGAGTTGTCTAGGATATGGATAGGATTCTTAATCTAGATCGGTTACTTTTAGATTCCTAATGAACTATAACTATGAGACTTTCAATAAAAATGAAATTCTAAGTGGTTGGAGTTTTAAATTAACTAAAAGACTAACATTATCATAATCAAATTGGATAAGAGTAATCCATTTTGATAAAGATAAGGTTAAAGATAATGGTAAGAATCAAAAACTTGATCAGCTTTTAAATTTGTTTGGAATTAAAATTTTAATTCAAATTAACTTCTAATATTTTAATTAGATTAGACTTCTAATTGGATTAGAACTCTAATTAATATGTAGTAGATGTACTTTAATTATCTAATGAGATTGGATAATTAAATTACATGTTTAATTTTAATTAAAACTCCATGATTAAAAGTATGCATAATCAATTAAGTAAGATAATGAAATGGACTAGTCTCATAAGAGTTTTAATACTAGTTAAACACCATAATCAATATTTTCAAGATTTATGCACTAGAACTGTCACACCCCGACTTTTCGGTCTGATTTTTGTGAGGATAGAATTGGAATTTTAAGAAATAGTGGGGAATAAAATAGATATACGGATCGTGTAGAGTCAGTTAGTGTGAACCATAGAGTAAAAAATGACCGAAGGGTAAAATGGTAATTTTGGTGGAAAGGCTAGGGATAAAATGGGAAATTCACTATTCATCATTAAAAAGAGGAGAGAGATGCGTCGAACTAATAAGGAAGTGATATGTAGCCCAATAATAATGAGAAAATGCGAGAAAAATGAGGTTCGAAAGCGAGCCCTAGTGAATAGTGCCACCTGGGCCATGAATAGCGTCCCTAGACCAAATAGAGCTAACCTAACGAAAAATTTGTATTTATTATGAGATGCATTGTGGTGAAATTTGAGAAGCATTTGAGCACACATAGAAGGTTAAAAGTCAAAAATAAAACCTAAATTTACAGTCTTCAATAGAGAGTAAATTGCTTAAAGCTGAATGGAAAAATTCAGAAATGTGCTCAAAAAATTCCAAAAGTGGCATGCCTTGACGGTTAAATATTATGAGGAATCCAAAAATCATAGTATTGAAATTTTCTAAAGATGGGAACTATGAGAAAATATTGATGAAATAAACTCACATTAAATATGTACATATGTTAGGAAAATGACAAATAATTATGTAGGGAGCATTTTGACCCATTGGATCAAGTGGAGATGTAGAGAAATCATTGCCATCCAAGTGGAATGGTGGAATTATTGACATTGAAATGAGTAAATGATTTTTTGGTTAATTACACATGGATTAATTTTAACCATCCATGTGTAAATGCTGACTTTTGATCCTAGCCATCCATTCCATTTATAAAAGCCCAAATAATAATAAATTATTCACTTTAGTTTTTGCCAAGACTAGTCCTCTTAACCCCTTCATGGTTAAAATTCGTCCTCATCATTTCTCGACCATTTCCACACCCCAATTTTACTAAATAATCACTCAAGAATACACAAAATTGTCACTCTTTTAGCCTAACATCTTAGCCCCTCTAAATTGGTTGGGAAAATATGGATTTTAGAAGATAAGAAGAGATGGAAGACAGGTAATTTTGTGACACCAAATGTGCTAAGTTGATCCCAAACCAAGTAATTTTTATGAGATTATGTGAAAGGTAGGATATATTTATGGAATTTTATGATAAAACTTGGTATGGAATAATAT
The DNA here is from genome assembly GCA_948208565.1 of Hura crepitans. Lineage (NCBI taxonomy): Eukaryota > Viridiplantae > Streptophyta > Magnoliopsida > Malpighiales > Euphorbiaceae > Hura > Hura crepitans. The sequence goes on from CANXYI010593759.1 coordinate 12,316, forward strand.
TTTTGATGATTTTATGTGAGTAAACCCATAATGGAATTGGTGGAGGATCAAAGGGAATGGTGATGAGGTGAGCTTGAAGATGAGAAAATAAGCTTAAATGGACTAAAGCTTGAGAGGAATGCATATTCTAAACTATGGTTTACATGTGTTTATAGTCTATACATGAAACATGATGGAATAACATTTCTTTGAATTAATGAATTATATCGATGAAAATATTATGAGATTCATGTTATGAGGTTTATAAGTATGAAAAATAAGGAAAAAGGGGAAAAATTTAATTGGCATTAATTTGCATTAAATATCAAATATTGAATAATTTTGTACATAATGAATATTGTTAGCTTGGTTTGA
>CANXYI010593945.1:0-13389 GCA_948208565.1 Hura crepitans
TCAGCGGAAAGTAGCACACCTTGCCTATTTCCTGTAGAAATGGGTAGGGGGTGTTACACCTAGCTATGTATACCTCATGGCAAAGTAAAAGCACCAGAGTCAAAGTATAGCATTTGATACTTAAGATACCTTAATGATCTCAAGTCTAAGGATACTTGCCCTATTCATATGATGAGATTCTTTCACTAACATAGATTATGTATCCATGTGAAGATCTCATGATAGGTCTCTAATGTACTTCTTTCTCAAACAAGCATCCATATGTTATCTCTAGGCATCACCATACTTATAGCTTGTGAGAACTATTGCTTTACCTAGTCAAGAAATATAACATATGCTAGTCTATCCGTATTAACAATGTCCAATCTTGTTAATACTGTGACTAGGGATAATTTAGGTATTATCACATTTACATACAATAGGAATCTCACATCATGAACTTTTCATGATTTCCTTTGTACTATGATTTCATACCATGGATTTTATTATATAGTTTAAGATTATTATTAGGCAAATATCATAACATGAGCACTAAGTAATAAAGAATGCCATTTTATTAATGAATAATTATTTAATTGTACATGAAATTATCCCTATTACACATGTGCTCTAGGGCATACAACTAACATAAATAATCTATTGGCCTTAGAATTGGAATTTTTGAATATCTAGAAGTATTTTCTAAAAATTAAGCAAACTTAAAAGTATCATTTACTAGATTTTCAAAGTTTTCTAGAGTGGTTTTTTAGGGCCTTTCGAGTTTTGTTTTAAGTGGTTTTATAGTGTCCTAGGGGATGTTAATTAAGGCTAAGAAAGGGAAGAATAATTTTTAAAAATAATAAGAAATATGATGGGATATTATGAGCCATTAGATTTAAAGGAAGTTTGAATCATTGCCATTGAAATTGAGAAATATATAAAGGTCAAAAACTTTATGGTTAGTCAAATAAAAGATGAAGTTATCAACTTTTTCTTGAACCCCTCCACCTTTCCACCATTTTTCTTTATTCCCTCTTCCTTTAAACACCATAAAACAATATCTAATAATTTCTATACATGATCATCGTGATTAAAGTAAGAATCTCGATGTATTTTAAAGGAATTTGAGGAAAAGGTGTTGATGTGAGTAGCAACCCTCTTGTAATTAAGTGTTTGTTTATGGGGTTTTTCATTTTAAGGTGTCTTTTAAGTCTAAAAAGAGTTTTCTTAAGTCAATTTGAAGTTTAAAATCACATATAATTTATTATGGATTTTTATGGTATGGTGTGTTTTATGTTTATTTAGAAAGGGGAAACAAGCAAAGGACATGGCAAAGAGAAAGCCTAGAGGAGCTTATTTAGTGCCTTAGACACTCTTTGTAAGTGTATTCAATAAAGCATATGTATGAAGTCTGTGTTGCATCATGAATTAGTGTATGTTTAATGTAATAAATGCTTATGTTATATGTATTTATGTATAGATAGAATTGATAGTTGAGTGATGTGATTTAAGTGTTTAATTAAGGAATTAGATTGATATGTGTGTGCTTGGTGACTTGGCCTGATGGTGGATGTATAGGACTAATGATGTTTAAATGTGCTACCTTTAATTTTAGCTTATGCATGGGAAATGTGATATATAATTGTCTGATTGGTGTATGTAAACATGAATTAACTATTTAAGGATGACTACCTATGTATGTGGCCGAAGCTATTAAGGTTTGATAATGGGTTCAATATGTACATTATGCTAATTATAGAATTTTGCTTAGATTTGATATTTATAGAAGTAGAATTTTGCTTAGATTTGATATAAAATTTTGCTAATTATTGGCATGATATATTAGTCAAGGCCAAATGGCCTAACGAAGGAAATATGAGTGCTTTGAGCATTTACTAGATGATTATGTGATATGGCTATCCCTAGTTTGGATAGGTTAGCTAGTCAATTAGGGATGGATAATAGCTACTAGGGTACCTTGGTACCACTTTATGGCCTACGAGCTTAGATATACTAGGCATGCATAGTCATTGTAAGGTCCATTCGAGCCACTGCACATATACCAGGTATGTATATTGAGCATGTACAACCATTGTAAGGTCCAGTCAAGCCACTGTACATATACCAGGTGGGTTCAGCCACTATAAGGTCCAATTAGGCTACTACACATCCATGGCCTCTATGGCTAGATAGTCTCATTATCTAATATTGGGCTTATGTCTTATAAATGTGGAAACACAAAAGTATAAAAAGATTAAAGAAGATTAAGGCATGAAATTAGTAGACATATAAACAACTTGCAAGAGTAATGTTTGCATGAATGGTTATTAAAGCATATGTAAGTTATGGTATCTAGCTTGCATGCACATATATGACCTCTTTATGCTATGCATGTCTTTCTTCATGCTAAAGCTATCATGTATGCATAAATACATGTGGATGTGTGTGCATACTTTATTGAATACACTATTAAGCTCTAAGCTTAGCACATCATTTTTTTTATGATGCATAAGAAAAAGAGTAGGTTGAAGTTAAAGCCTTATTCTCTATAATAAAGATTAGGAGAAGCTTCTTTTGGTATTATTATGTATATATTATATATGATGTAACATGATTAATAAACTCATATAAATGTAATAAGGGATTTGGGCTTAAACATGTCTTTAAGTTGATTTTGTAACTATTTAAGTGCCTATATATGTATATTATGGCTATTGTTTTATGTATGCTTTGAGTTGAGATAGATGTTGTGTATGTATGGATGATTAGGAGGATTAATTTATGGTTTAAGATATGCTATTTAAGCATATAGAAGTGTTTTTTCTATAAGTTACTATTCATAGTGGGAATAGTATCATCGGTACAACCATTATGTTGCTAAATTTTCGACATGATGATTTTCCTAAATAGTATAACCATCAAAGTGGTTTCTGTTAAGTTATATTTTAAAGAGTTTACATGTTAATCAATATCTTATTAGGGTTTTAATTAATACAGGTTTTTAGTAAAGTATGTTCAGATGTTGATTATGTGCAATGTCTTATTTGGATCCAATGAGCGGGTCAGGTAAGGGATGTCACATTTGGTGGTATCAGAGCTACGGTTTAGGCATTCCTTAGTCCATAAAGGTTACACATGAGTGCCATAGGTCTAAGATCATACATTGCAATGTATATAGTATTGAGGCTTATAAGCATTCTTTCTCATATAGATCCAAGATGAGCAATTCTATGCCAATGGGTGATGGAAAAGAGGTGAAAAGTCATACACTTACTATAGTTAATAAGCCCACAGGGGCGGGGATGTCTATATCTAGTGCCATTAGGCAGGCCGTATAAGCATAACCAACCTTGCTGTAGTATATGGTCAAACTCTTGAGGAAAGCTATAACAGTTGCTGCTCTACCTCCACCACTATTACAACCATAACCTTTATAGGCACTATAGAAGACATACCTTAAAAGGGTAAAAGAAGATGGGTGCGATGGATTTTGTGGCCACAGACTTGATGACTCAGATGCTTTTGAGTATTAGCTTGAGAGAACAGTTATAATTCTTCAATAGCTTAGATGTACTCTAAAGGAGAATGTTATTTGTGCAACCTCTCTCCTATAAGAAGAAGCCTTTAAATGGTGGGAAAGTATTACTAAGCATAAGGCACTAGAGGATTTGACATGGGAGTTCTTTTTGGAAGAGTTTAGAAAGAAATATATAAAAGAGAACTATTTGGATAAAAAAGGTAAGAGTTTATTAACCTAAAGTAGAAGTATTGGACCATTTCAGAATATGACAAAGAGTTTGCAAGGTTAAGTATATACACCAATGAGATGGTTTTGACATAGGTAAAAAGATACAAGAGATTTGAGAAGGGGTTGAACTATGACATTAAACTACATGTGGCAATGATGAAGATCAAAGATTTCTCTACCTTGGTAGCAGCATCTCATACGATTGAAGAAATATAGAAAGAGAAGTGAGAGAGTTTCCAGAAGAAGAGATCATATAGACTAGAACAAGCTAAAAAGGGATTAGTTTAGGCAATAACAATAGCAAAGGTAAGGTCAATCACATAAGTTTAGGTACGATTCTCAGGCTAGGTCTAAACAATAGATATAGCCTACCATTGCACCAACCTTTTCTTTTGGAAGTGCACCTGTAGCCCAGTGTAAGCATTGTGGCAAGAGGCATAAGGGCACTTGTTAGATGACCATACTTAAGGCTTGTTATGGATATGGCTCCAAAAATCATTTTGTTATAGAGCCAAAGTAATGGGCAATTAGAGAGCCAGATCAGAAATGATAGATAAAATAGAGCCTATAGCTCCAGCTAGACAATATGCCATTAGGGCACATGAAGAGGCATACTCACCTAAAGTTATAGTGGGTACCTTTTATCTCTTTGATCTATCTACTTTAGCTTTAATTGATCTAAGTTCTACACACTCATATATATGCACTAGATGGGCATAAGACTAAGGGGTTAGAGTCTGAGTTGCTCGACATAAACATCATGGTTAGTAACCTTATAGGCCATCATGTTATAGTCAACAAAGTGTGTAAGGGATGTCCTTTGGTAATCCAAAGATATGATTTTTCTATAGATCTCATTGACTTACCAATCGATGAGTTCAATTTGATCTTGGGCATGGATTGGTTGTCCAAGTATCATGTAATGGTGGATTATAGAAAGAATAGAATTTCTCTTTAGACGGTAGATGGGTCAGAGATCACGGTGTGGGTGAAAGAACGGACTTCTTGCCCAATATTATATCAACAACTCTAGCTAGAAGGATGATGAAGAAGGGCTATGTGGCTTACTTGGCTCATGTGTTTGACATAAAAAGAGATGAGCCAGATGTGAGTTAAATATTAGTGGTGTCAGAGTTTGTAAATGTATTCCCAGATGAGTTACCTGGCTTACTACCAGTATGGGAGCTTGAGTTTGGGGTTGAGGTTTTTTCTAGCACTACATCGACACCGATATCTATAGCTATATACTAGATGGCTCCTGTAGAGTTGAAAGAACTGAAGATACCATTAAAAAAGTTATTAGATAAGGGGTTCATCAGATCGAGTGCTTCAACTTGGAGAGCTCTAGTTTTGTCTATTAAGAAGAAAGATGGTTCTTTGATAGTATGAGTGAACTATAGATAGCTTAAATAAAGTTATAATTAAGAAAAAATATCCTTTGCCCTACATAAATGATCTATTTCATCAGCTTAAAGGAGTAGGTATCTTTTCTAAGATTGATTTGAGATTAGGGTACTATCAGCTTAGAGTTAAGGAAGTAGATATGGCTAAGACAACTTTTCAAACTAGATATAGGCATTATAAGTTTTTGGTAATGCCATTTGGGCTTACTAATGCTCTAACAACTTTCATGGATTTGATGAACAGATTTTTAGGCTATATCTTGATCAGTTTATTTGGTGTTTATAGATGATGTTTTAGTATATTCTAAGAATAAGTAATAGCATGAGCGGCATCTTAAGGTTATTCTATAGGCACTAAGAGATGAGAAGTTTTATGCCAGGTTAAATAAGTGCGAGTTCTTACTTGATGAAGTGACTTTCTTAAGACACATCACTTTTGTATATGGCATTATGGTTGACCCAAACAAGATAGAAGCAATCTTGGAATAGAAGCCACCTAGGAATGTGATAGAGATCAGAAGTTTTTTAGGGTTTAGCTGGCTATTAGAGGTGGTTCATCAAGGGCTTTTTTTATGATAGCAGCACCTATGACTCACCTATTATGCAAGAATGCTAAGTTCATATGGGATGACAAATACCAGGAGAGCTTTGAGAAGTTAAAGGCTATGTTAACAAAAGCTCTAATTTTTACACAGTTAGAATTTGGGAAGGATTTCATTATCTACAATGATGCATCCTTGAATGGCATATGATGTAAAAGGGTAAGGTCGTTGCCTATGCCTCTTAATATTTGAAGCCACATGAGAAGAACTACTCAATACATAATCTAAAGCTTATAGGCATAGTTATTACTTTGAAGATATGGAGGCATTATCTATATTGTAACACCTTTTACCTATTTTATGACCAGAATGAATAAGAGATGCCACTTCTCGAAGGTCACATATCCTTATACTACTCTGACCTATTTTCATTTAACACTTTATGAAATTATATTTTTAGACTCTTAATCTGAGTTAACTAAATTTCAGTAGCATATTGATTGTTTGGGTGAAAAACAAAAAAAATTTAAAACCCACAAAAAAGCAATTTTATAAAATCTTAATTATTGCCAAAACACTAGGATCTATTTAATCCTCTGACCATTTTTAGTTATCATCATTGGAATAACTACATCTCAAATTAACCAAAAACACAGTATAAAATTGCATAGTGTCTCATCATAGATGGATAATGCTATAAAAGTCATACATCTCACAATCTAGTTTATCATACAAATTAATCATAATATTACAATATGTCATATCATACATATTCACACTTAAGACTACACCTCACATACACATAAGTGCCATTACTTTACCCTTATACATATGAGTGCTAAGAGTACATCCTCCTTAAGAAGTCTTTTGGTACACTATTAGTTGAAGTAGTGTTGCTAACTATGACCTAATACCTATGTAATGAAAAAACCAACACATTAAGTATACACTCAATGGTGAATTTAGTGAAACGTGCTTTGCAACATACAAATACATCACACACATAGGTTAAACATTTATTTTATTAGATTTCATCATTTTATCATCTTAAGGTTAAAATACTCTTTATATTCCTTTAATTCAGGTCATAGTGTGTTCTATACATTTTAAGATAATCACAATATTAAATTAGGTGAACTTTATTCTAGCCTTGTATTTTAATTACCATTTATTTAATATCTACATCATTATATATGATCCTTGGAGTTTTCTTTTAATGATAATATTATGTTACCCTGAATCCATTAATATCTGTCCATAACCTCTATTCTTTTATCAATTAATTTATTATAACCCTCATCAATTAAAATGTATCTTTATTATATAAAAACTAGTGGTTTAGTCCCATATTCGGGAGACAACTCTTTTAAGATTGGATATCTAGATCTAATTTTATATAGGGGCCAATATTTTAGACCTCGATTGCCGCACCTATCATTAAATCTCAATATGTGTGGATGGTTCTATTTTAGAACCTTAATAGCCACACTTATCTCAAATCTTATGAAGGGGACCATATTCTAGACCTGAATAGCTGTACCCGTCATCAAATATCAAAAGTGTGTAGTGGCCCTTCTTGGACCTTAAGGTAGCTGCACCTGCCATCATATCTTAAGGAATGTGTAATGGCCTTTCGTAGACCATAAGGTAGCTAAACCCATACATAATCATGGATAGTATCATCCTTATAGACTAGTATTCCATGACAACAAAGTGTCTGAGCATCTACTAACTCCCTAGTTAAGCAATCAACCTATCTGGTAGGTGTTTAACTAATATGGGCCATAACCTCTTATATCTCTTTCCATTATTCATAATTAATCATTACTATTTCTAGTCCTATTCATTTTTAATTCATTATTTATTCTAAGTTCCATAAAAAATAGATTATCACATTTTTCATTCCCATTATTCTCATTCCCATGTCATTAATGATCTCAATTTTTATTCTTTAAGAGTTAATATGTGCTCTCTTATTTGGGTCTCACATATTAACTCTCTCCTAATCGTAATTAGTTTATCTCATTAGAACTCATTCATTCATAATCATAGTCATTAAAACATTTTAGAAAGATCTCAATGTCTCCTCTTAGCTCAAAATGTTCATGTATATTCTCATGATTTAAAACATAAAGATTGTTTTTATTCTTCACATTCTATCACTAAAGTATTTACCTCCTTATTATATAATCATTAAGTTGTGCAATCTTATTTAAGTAGTTTGGACTTGTTACATTGATCATATTATTCAATGCACTTCTTTTATTTAAATTGATACTCATGCTTTCTTATCTATAATTTAGGCTCTTTAGCCATTATATTAACTTATATCAATTCTCTATTCATTATCAACTCCTTAAATTTACATTACTTTTAAGAGGCATTTTTAAGTTCATATATTTGCTTACTTTTATTATATTTCATTATACATAATCCATTCTAATATTTGTTGTCTAACCATGTCACCAAATTGTATGTATTTAAATTTGCATCATCTATTCATATTACTTATGTGTATGACTAATTACTCAATTTAACTACTTATTACACTCATCTTAGCTCACATACTCATTAATTCACCTCAATGTATCATTCGAACATCTTGTGTCAAGATACATACATCCCATTTTTCAATAGCTTCTCACATCAATCAAGTCCACACTTACATTAGTTACTTATTTACATAAAATGTGCCATTCACACAAAAGCACATACACATGCACATCATGCTCCACCATTCGGCCATCATGAATTATCATATATTCTTATTATTTCTCATTCATTTCTTCACACATTATCACTCATACCCATCACTTAATTTTATTCATGCAATTTTCATGTTCAATCACATACATTTACTCACAATTCCTTTACTTCTATACACATCCTAATCACTTGAAATATGTATACATACATTAATTAATGCAAGTTTCACAAAATTCACTTATAGGGGACTTCAGAAAAGTCTAATTGCACCTTCAAAATCTTTGTTCCTCCATTAATTTCACTATAATACTACATACATAATAGTTTTTGGTTTAGAAAAATTCTACAAAAATCTACACAACTCAAAATCAAAACATAATTGTATATATAACATACCTTAAATACCATATAATAAAAATATTAAACATTGGAAAACTTCACTTACCGATAAATGTGTCACTATTTATCAAGTCCTTAATTCTCTCAAATTAGGCCTCCTTTTGAAATTCTCTCACTAGAATCTAAATCTAGAGGTTATAGAGGATGATTTGATATTTTTTTGGGAGAAATGGCCTTATTTTTGGGTAGAAAGAAGAAAAAGAAAAGGAGGAGAGAGAGAAAAGGAATGGTTTCGGGCTTAGGGAGTTTTAGGTGGAAAATGACTTTTTCACTAGCATACTTCCACACATACCATATGCCATTTATATTAAGAGGGTGTATGGCCACGATCATGCCACGTGGCGATCGGATGATCCTGGTTAATCTTATTTATGCTTTAATCTTCAAAAATGAAAATTAAATATTCAGGACTTCTAAAATTAATTCTTTTAGTGCCAAAAATTCTTAAAATTCCTAATCGGGGGGAATCTCGGGTCAAAACTCCAAAGGGAACCAGGTCAATTATTCACTCGCGTAATTAAAAATTTTTGAATAAACACCAAATGACCTCAAAAAATTATAATTCCTTCACCATTGGATTATTTGGAATTTTTGACATTCAAGGTATGCTATTTTAAGGTCTATCCAAGTATATCCCAAGCTTGTCCTGGCACAGTACCAACTAAAATTACTACTCACTAGATCTCAGTAAGAAATAACTTATTGGTTTTGCTAAAAGTTTTAATTATTTCATTTTCATCATTTTTTTGCCCATTAAAATTTTGAGGCTAGTGTTTCTCTTTATCTAACTTAGTGGGGCCCACTTGGTCCGAGGGCACTATTCACTCCTCGGGCTACACTACTCTAAAAACCAGGGTTTACGGGAGTTACAATTCTTCCCCTCTTAAGAAATTTCATCTTTGAAATTTCCTTGGCACTAATGATGCTATTTTAAAGCTTCTTCTACTTCTTAACTTCTTAGGTAACTTTCCCCTTTTACTTTTATCTTTATGGCATTTCCATTTATTGCTCTATTCCATTACTCAATTTTTGAATTGTTCTTATCAGAACTTGTATAAATTTCCTTTCCATGAAATAAACTCAGCTTCATCCAACTATCTCACATTAACATCACATAAAAAGATTTAAATCAATATCTTCTCATCTTAAATCTTTAATGCATATCATGCATTAGTTATATGCTTAGTAGTAATGTTAATTAATTTATTGATTTTACATGTTCTGTAATCTCCTACATGCTGATGAATCTTAACTCATTTTACTATCTTTTTCACTTCATAACATTATTCAACAAGGTGAGACTTTAGGGATTCATTCTTTTATCATTTACATGTCTAGTGTCCTTTCATTCACATTATCATATAATTTTTCACTATCTATGTTTATCTACCTTTACTTCTTTATTAGCAAATTTCTTTTTGGCTAGGGGGTGTTATGTAATACCCGCAAATCTCAATGTCATGAATAGTACCTCCGAGGTATGAATAGTGTCTCTTGGGATGCCAAGGCACCATATGATGGATAAAAGGGGGGGTACTAGTCATGAAACTTTAACGGGCTAGAAAATGATGAAAATGAATTAATTAAAACTTTTAATAAATCATTTTAGCCGAGAACTAGTGAATAGTGACCTTAGTTAAATTTAGGCTAGGATAGCTTTAGGATGTATCTAGATGGTCTTAGAAATATCATACCTTGAAGCTCAAAAATTCTAATGAGTCTATCGGCAAAGGAATTTTAAAAATTTGAGGTCATTTGGTATTTAATTGGAGTTTCTTAATTACATGAGTGAATAGTAACCCTAGTTCTTAAGGGAGTTTTGACTTGAGATTTCACAGGGCCTTTAATGGGCACTATACATGATTGTTGGCACTAAAATCATGATTTTTAGAGGTCTAAAGAAATTATTTTCAATTTTTAAAGTTTAAAAAGAAAACGAGTTAAAACAGGTCATCAAATTGACATGTGGCATGATTCGAGCCATAATATAAAAGGGCTTGTAAATATGGGGGGTGCCACATATGCCAAAAGACTTCCCACCCCTTTTCTTCTTCATAGAGCTAATGCTATCCATGGTTTCTCTCCCTTCCCATTTTTCTTCAATTTTTCTCACCATACAAGCCTAAATCCCATAAATTTTATATGCTTTTTTTTTTTTGCCTCTGTAGTCTTTTAAAGCTATTCCAAGTGATAGAATTGAGAAAATAAGCCTAGAAAATAAGATATAAATAAGGGGTGATAGAGCCATTTTCTTATGTAAAGCCTTTAATCCTATTTTTTTGTTTTTGTTTTATGTAGCCCTAAGTATTCTAAGAATAGCCATATAGTTAGATTTTGATTTGGAGCTATGTAGAATTTTTGGGAATTTTCTAATCCCTAGAGTGTGTATGTTGTTAGTTCAAGAAAGAAATCTTGGTGGAGAAGGGCAACCAAAGACCTAAACTAGTGGAAAAGGGTGTGAAATATGTGAATTTGATGTAATATATGTATATTGTCATATGTATGCACATAATTTTATGTTAAAGTGTCTATGGAAGTTGATGTTTATGTGCATGTGTGCATATGAATGTGTAATAGTGATATAATTTTGTTAGCATGAAAATGAGGAGCTTATGTGTATGCATGGCATGGTAGAAAGTCATATGTATGTGTGTGTTCATAATGTGGCTGAATGGTGTGTATAGTGGTAATGTCATGTATGCTTGTGTGTGGTCAGTATGGGCAATGTAATTAACCTAAAAAGTAGACATAAAATATGGTTGTAATGTTAATTTGATAAAAGAGAATAATGGCTAGTAAATATGTTTGGTATGACCTAAAGTGTGGAATGGTACGCTAAGTATGCATGCATGTGCAAGTGACCATTTATGATAAAGCAAATGTGACTTGGCATATATAATTACATGTGCATGACTTGAATGAACTAATGCAAGTATAAGTGTTATGGAGAGATGGTAATGACAGTTATATTAGGCAATGGAAATTTTGATGATAATGGTATGTGATAGTGATGCAAATGAGATGGATTGCATGATGATGATTCCATGAGAATTGAGGTCATGAAAATGACCACATGAATAATGACAAGTTTGTAAAATGATTCGTAATTGATGAATGTGCAAAAGTGAGAGTATGCTCATAATTTTGAAAAGTAATGGCATGGTAAGTAGTGGTAAATGACTTATAACTATGTAACTAAAATTGATAATTAGAGTTAACCCATATCAGTTAGACACCCACTAGATGGATTGATTAGTCAACTAGGGAGTTATTAGTTGCTAAGGGTTTTGCTCCTCTTAGGCCATTGCCTATATATCTGACATGGTAGGTGCAGCCATTGAGGTTCTGCTAGTGAGCCTTGTATACCCAGGTATTGGGAGGTCTTCTGAGGCTAATCCTTACTTGCCTATTTTATTACGGATTTAGGAGGTCCCACGAGACTGATCCCTACTATCCATTGAGATGACATGATAATTGGGATTTAGAAGGTCCTACTAGGCTAATACCTACTATCCCTACTATTGTTGGGAGGTCCATTAGGACTAATCCCTACCATTTGGATTCAGGAGGTTCTCATGAGCTGGTCCCTGTTATTGGATGGATATAGGTAGGTGCAGCTATTGAGGTCCCAAATATGGGGTAGTGCATAGTCTGGGTTCTGCTATTTATTGTCTTTAAGAGTAATCTTTCTAGTATCGACCTAAAATGAAAAAAAAAGTAAGTACAGACATTGTTAACAATTGTGATTTTATGATATTTTGATATAACTAAATTAAAGGAACATAAATTGATAATTTAAATAAGCTATAAGGCACTAGCAATTAAGTAATAAAACTGGTTAATGAAGAATAGTAGTGCATTTACCTAAACTAGCATAAGCACTTGACTGGTTTCATGTGTGCATATTGCATGTTTGTGTGTGACATATGTATATTACATTAAATTCACCATGGAGTTTATACTTAGCATGTTTATGTTCTAATGTGTAGGTTGTAGATAATAGTAGCCATCCAGCCTTGGTGGGTATAGTGTACCTAATCAACTTTAAGGGTATAATTCTCTGGTCATTTTGTTTGTATAGAGATAGGGCATTCATGTATAGGTAAGGGTTTAGGCCCGGCCTTGTAAATTGACTAGATATGTATGTGAACACTATGGTATGTAAACTAAATGAAAATTGAACTTGTGAGTGGATATATGTATGTCTATATATATAAATAACTGATTATCTGCATGCTTGGATTGATGTGTGTTTAAGACCTTGAGTTGTGTGATTGTCTACTGATGAAATTGGATGATTGATTAGAGGACTAGATGGGTCCAAAAGATGATGTATATGATGTTAATTGATTATAAGTGCTTTTTAACAGGCTTAAAATTTTGGTTTTTCACTCTTATAGCTGTTATGCCGCCCAAATTTCTATAAACTTTATATTTGTCTTATATAAATGATTTTGTCAATTAATTACTGACAATATGAAAGTAACATAGGTTAATAATAGAGGAATAATAAGAAGACATCATCAGGATAGTTAGGGCTATAAGTGTTAAGTGAATGGCAGTTGGGTTAAAATTAGGATAGTGACCTATGGAAAGTAGCATCTCCTATTAG
>CANXYI010594002.1:0-11543 GCA_948208565.1 Hura crepitans
CTTATTTTATTTGCTCAATTTATTTTTAATAATTCCACTTGTAAATAAATTATGGCACCATTATTTTCATATTTCTTTAATTATTTTAATATTAAAATATGTAGATTTCTTAGTTTTTTTGAGCAAAATTTCAGTATAGCCCTGAAGGCTTACAATTTATATCTCACTTATTCTAAATTTCATTTTTAATTTTAACCTCCTATATGATCTCGTTTGCCTCTCAAATTACATAATTTATCTTATAATTTATACTATCATTTGGTCAGGTCAATTTCACTTGGATCCAGGAAGTACTATCCACGACTCGAGTGTCACTATTCACAGGACTATTTCCTGAACCTCATTTTCCACATCCTTTCACTCTTCTTATGCCCAATTCTTGTTCCTTACACTTTTCATATTTTTCTTCCATCATTTTCTATCCAATTATAAAATTCCAATTTTACCCTTCACCTTCACATAATTCCATTTATGCACTTTTGTCATTTTTCACTCAGTTGTTTATATCAACCGACTCTACTCGATCCTTACACCTATTTCATTTATCACTTTCCTTTAATTCATTTTCTATCTTTGTATAAATTAGACCAAAAGTCGAGGTGTGACAGAAACTCTGCTGAGAGAAGGTATACTTATAAAACCTCTTTTCCAGCCATTTGAAATTCCTAGCTAACAAAAAATTAAGTTAAGAGACAAGGCAAACATTCTTAGACAAATTCAAAACTTATTAGATCAATTAACCTTATACAAAACACAAGCTTCATCTAGTATTGTTGTTATAAACAAATCTGAAATGGAAGAAATATAGTCACAATTTCAATCAAACAAAGAAGAACCAAGGCAAAATATTCAAAAATTTTGTCATTCTAAAACCATTACCCACTCTACCATAAATGAAAAACTATTATCCTAAACCACCCCCTCTTGATGTGCAATTCAAAGAAAGAGCCAAAATAACATAAGCTAGATATGACGGTGATACTATTTATGAATGGAATATTGATAACCAAACTGAATATCAAGTTTTAATACTTTACAGGAAATGACCATGGCTACGTCTGCTTATAAAACAAAAGGTAATGGAGATGTCACCATTGCCCACATAATTGTTTTAGGCTTCATGAGATAGTTAAAAGGATGGTAGGCAACTACATTAGCCTTGAAGAAAAACAAAAATTTTTTGATGCTAAGAAGGTTATTTTGAAGATTGAAAATCAATAAACTATACCTTTAGAAGTAAAAGATGTTGTTGCAATTTTAATATATTTCATTACCAAATGTTTTATTAGAGAACCTAGCAATTATCAAACCGAATCTTCTAAAATTTTAAACAATTTAACATGTCCAAAGTTAAAAGATTTTAGATGGTACAAAGTTGTTTTTCTTACTAAAGCATTTTCTAAAACTGAGTGTCATTATCCTTATTAGAAAGAAAGGTTTGTAAACAGTTTACCTAACTTGTTTGCTAAAAAGGTTAGAACTATAATTAGAAATCTTTGTGGATGTAATATTCCTTATGACATTTAAACATATGGAGAAATTATTAATCCTATTAATAATGAAGGATTAGCTTTGTGTACAGATTTAAAGTTAAAAGCCAAGATGAAAAATGAATTGCTTTTATCTTGAAAGGAACTTGATAGTTTTTGTTCTAAATATGGATTTGAAAATATCATACCACCCTTAGTAAAACACAAAAAGGAATTCCCAAAAGGTATCTATCATTCCTATATAAAAAAAAGAACGTTAAGAGAAAATTTTCAAAATCATATTGTTCTAAACCTTTTAAACCATTTAATTTAAAAAAAATTCAAAATAATAACCCTAACTTATTTTAAATGTAGTCATGTTGGACATTATAAATCACAATGTAAAATAAAAGAAAAAGTTAATGCTTTAGAAATTTCTACTCTCTGATATTAATTCTAAAAATGAATTTAGTGGTTTTGAAGAAAATGACTTGAACATATTAGAAAGTGATAGTAGTTCTAATTAATAAGAAACTACTTAATATGGAGGATTAGAAACGTGTAATGGTCCCTATTGTAGGTCTTTTATAAATGTTATTACTAAGGAAAAAGATTTTCTTTTAGACATTATTGACAAGATAAATGATCAAAATGTTCGAAAGGAATATTTATTAGTGCTACAAGATTTAATTCTAGAAGAAAATGAATATTCTATGCCTTGATATGAACTTCATCACCTTTTAAAAATCTTTAAAAAATTCGAGACACCAAAAACATTTACCCCCAACATATAAGATTTTCAAGAAGAAGTTAGAAATATTAAAAGATAAATTCAAGGAAATAAAGAAGAAAATATTCAATTTAGAAGAAAATTTTCAGAATTAGATATTGGCTCGATATATGGGAAGCCCGCTCATCATAATATAGAAAACTCTTTATCTGAAAAATATAATCTCTAATGTTTGTGTTCATAAATGGATTATTTTTACTATCACAATAGGAAGTGAGTTTACATTCTCACCAACCGCCTTAGTAGATTCAGGTGCTAATCAAAACTACATATAAGAAGGATTATTTCCAACTTTATTTTATGAAAAAAGTATTAAAAGTTGTCTAGTTCGATGGCTCTTCCTTACAAATTAGGTATAAACTTTCTAAAGCTGGTGTTTGTAATCAATGATTTTTCTTTAATATTATTTTTATCTTAAATCTATCTCAAGAAGTTATTCTAGGAACACCATTTTTGTCTATGATATACCATTTTCAAGTTTATAGCAAGGGATTAAAAACTTATATTTTAGGAAAAAAAATTTGCTTTGAGTTTGTCTACCCTAATCAAGAGAAAACTTAAATACTTTAAAATATAAGTCCACTTCCTCAATTGACATAATTGAATAAAAGAAAAAACACCTTCATTTCTTTAATGATGAGATTAAAACTTTAAAAATTATTGAAGAATTACAATCACCAACTATTTTAGGTAGGATAAAAGAAATAGAATCACTTTTCCATCAAGATATCTATGCACTAATCCCAAATGCATTTTGGAATAGAAAGAAGCATACAATCCAATTACCTTATGTTAAAAGATTTGATGAAAGAACATACCCACTAAGGCTAGAGTCATTCACATGAATGGAGAATTAGAAAAATTTTGTGTCAATGAAATAAATGAATTACTTGAACGAGGTTTAATTAGAAAATCGACTTTTCCTTTGAGTTGCTTTGCTTTTTATATACAAAAATGCTGCTAAAATAGAAAGAGGAGTACCCCATCTTGTGATCAATTATAAACCCTTAAACAAAGTTTTGCAAAGGATTAGATACCCTATTCTTAATAAGAGGGATTTATTGAAAAGACTACATAGTGTAAAGATTTTCTTTAAGTTTAACCTAAATAATGGATTTTGGCAAATTTAGATAAATGAACAAGATAGATATAAGACATGATTCAATGTTCCTTTTGATCATTATGAATTGAATTTTGTGCTCTTTGGATTAAAAAAAGCAACTTTAGAATTTCAGTGAGTTATGAATTACATATTCAATGATCATCAATCTTTTTCCATTGTTTACATTGATATGTGCTCATATTTTCAAATTCATAGCATCAACATTTTTTTTATTTGAAAAAAGTTTTACAATATCATTAAACAAAATGGTTAGTACTGTCTACATGAAAAATGAAGCTTTTCCAAATAAAGGTTAGATTTTTTGGACATGAAATTTATGAAAATAACACTTTACCAATCCTAAGAGTTTTGGAATGTGCTTCTAAATTTCCTAATGAGATTAAAGATAATAATTAATTACACAGATTTTTGGGATGTCTTAATTATGTATATGATTTCTTTAAAGATATTAGAATCTTGTGTCGGCCTCTTTTTTATCATCTTAGGAAAAATCCTCCATCTTGGACAAGGGAACACACAAAAGTCGTTCAAACCATTAAAGAAAAGATTCATTACTACCTTATTTATCAGTTCCAAACTTGAATGAGTTTTTGATAGTTGATTCGATATGGATTTAGGGGAGTCCTTAAACAAAAGTTACCTAATCCGTCTAAAGAATCTATGGTTCAATACCACTCTGGAGCATAGAATCTAACCTAAAGAAATTATTCCACAATAAAAAATGAGCTTTTTTTAATAGTTTTGTGCATCATAAAGTTTCAATAGATTTAATTGGAAAACCATTTCTATTGAGAATAGACTATAGTGTTGCCAAATATGTTTTACA
Source organism: Hura crepitans (assembly GCA_948208565.1). Taxonomy (NCBI): domain Eukaryota; kingdom Viridiplantae; phylum Streptophyta; class Magnoliopsida; order Malpighiales; family Euphorbiaceae; genus Hura; species Hura crepitans. The sequence continues at coordinate 4,209 of CANXYI010594002.1, forward strand.
AAAAGATGTTAAAAAGCTTGTTTCAAAACAAATATTTGCAAGATAGCAAGCACTCATAAATGTTTTTGATTTTGATATCGAATGCAAAAAAGGATCTTCAAATTATAGGTGTTCATAGTTAATCGATTTTTCTATTAATTGGTGAATCAATCAGGAATGGATAGATTTTTGGCTAATCGAATTGATATTTATGGCATACAGTTTTTATGTTTAGAAATCAATGGGTAACTATTAATCAACAATAAATTAGTTTGTATAAAATTTTTTTAAAAAATGTTTTATCTTATGTTTTATATTTTTATACTTAAAAGATATTTTATTTTATAAATATTATGGTACATTAGTCTCTAAAATATTGTAATGCATATTTTTAGTAAATAAATAATGAAAATCTTCTTAAATCAATTATATATACTTTGATAGGTGTATAATAGACACATTATTATTAATTTCATGCTGAATATATCAAATTCATGCAATTATTTACGTCAGCTTTTTTCTTTTGATTTTTTACTTCAGTATTATATTTGACTTATAATTTTATCCTAAAGAAATTTTGTGATGTCCCTCACTCGACCCACTCTAAATTCAAATGAAGGATGGCATACAAATGATATCGAACTTTCGTATAACCTATTTATAACTTAATTATCATAAAACCTTATAAAACTTGACTAAAACCAATGAGCAATAAGTTAAACTAACTTGGGGTCATCGTGTCAAAATTCTGGCAGCATAACGGCTACCCAGTGACACTTTCCAAATTAGAAATCTATATAAAAATGCACTTTTAAAAGCTTGAACACATCACAAACTACATATACTCATCCTTCTTAACATAACCTAACACATATCAACCTTCACATCAAGCCTAAACATACTTATCCATACTATTTCTCATACATGCATTAAAATCAACTTAACACACCAAACATATATTTATACACATATAGATTTTTTAAAAGGTTATAAACTATCTTGACACTTGTTAGGCCCATAACCTTAGAACATACATATGAGTGCCAACTATGTATATAAAAACTATGTAAAACTTGATATACCAAAAAGAATCTTCTTTAACTACTTGGGACTGAAACTTAAGACCCCTTTTTCTACTCTTTAACCTATACATTGCAAATACAAAAATGATATGCTAAGCTTCATAGCTTAGCGGTGTATCCAATAACATTAAGCGTAACATGCACACACTCATATACATTAATATTCATTTAAATTACATATCATGTTAATGACATTTTGACATATGAATTATAGGTGCAAGCAATAAGTTATAAATATAACACATGTAAATTGTGACATAACAAATTAAACATGTTAGTCATTATATATATGCGCAATGGTATTAATTACACTTATATTTAACTATGTTATTCTTTTAGTTTGCTTATAATCAATAGATAAAATTCTAATGCTAGATAACGGGAACTCTATAGGCCATAAAGGCCATATAGGGAGTGAATTAAATATGAGACCATAAAGGTTATGATAGGGATCACAAAGGTCATAATGGGGACCCTAAGGGTCATAAACATAATAATAAGGTAGAAGGCAAAGTGCTAGGGCTCGGATGCCATTATGGGGCTCGAGAGCCATATACTAGGGCTCGAAGGCCATAAATAGGCACCAAATTACCCTATCAGTGGCTAATCTCCCTAGTTGATTGGTCAACCTATTCAAACTAGGTTGTTTACATTTATATTGGCATATCTTATTCTTTAACTTTGTTGATTTAAGTTATCATTCAAGTTACATAATGCTTTATGTTCACATACCATGAGTTACATATCATCATCATCAGCATAAGGTCATTATTACTCAAGAAGGCATTATAATCATTATTCTCATATTCTAAGCCACGTGGCCACTCATCGTTATAAGAATTAACAACCTTCTTTTATAAAGGCAATTCAACCCACATACAACATAATAATTCCATTATGTTCCTTTATTTAGCATACTTAGTTCTTAACATACAATGAATCAAATAATTCATTTCATAACATAACCATTATTTATTACATATAATATCCTTTTCTTTATCTTGTTATCATACTTAGTCAAGTATATACATTAGTCAAGTATATACATGATCACAACAATCTTAGATTTAACATAACAACATAAACCATGTTCATATGGCATACATGTTTCGGCTCATTAACCTTTTCTTACACCAAATACACATTTGTTCATAAATGAATTCATGTATCATTTTAAGCCTAATCTAACCTTTATGTTATTTAAAATGCTACACTATCATGTCCTTAATTAACATTTGCCTACATTTACATATCTAGCATATTTGGATTCCAACATAACTATGTACACCAAGATCTCATGCACAAATTATTTCAGGCCCATACATGTATTTCACAACCTATTTATGTGCTTGAGTAATCTATGCTTATGTCATGTTACTGAACCTAATTATGCCATTATATCACTTTAATTATACAATTTCTTTCTAATATTACCTATCTCATGTTTTAGAGATTACAACTTTTAATTCCATGTTCTTAGCATGCCATTTCATAATCTCTCAGCAATAGAAAACACATAATAGCAAAAAGGCATGCAATTTTGACATTTGGCCATAACTCCTTATACACACAATCTACCTCTTTTCATCAAGTTACTTATCATACATACATATATGCAATTATAACCATTTCAACTACAATTTACTCTACATGTTACATTTCATAATATTAACACACTTTAAATGTTAGCATGCATATACATAATTATGTGCGTGCACACACACACAAAACTTTGTAAAATCTATTGGATACATATACCAAAAAGCTTAAAAAGCTTCTTTTGACCTTCAATTTCCTTTCTTTTTGATTTTCCCCTTGTTTTTATGTTTTTCTTCTCATTCATAATTTTATACACAAATAAAAATTCAATTAAAAGTCCATATACTTCTAATACTGAAATTGAGCTTATAAAATATCTATTAGGACCTTAGTACAACTCTTAAAAATGCCATACACTAAAAAACGTACTTCAGAATTAGATATTATTCACCCATGACCTTCAAATTCAAATTTCCCCTAAATTACCTTTTAGTCTTAATATTTGTAACATGTAGAGTCTAGCATATATCATAAAAAGGTGTTTAGATATAAGGATTGGTGGAATAGAAGAAAGAAAAAAGCTTAAGCCTATGAAAATAGCTCTTAGACTGACAACATGAAGAAGAAGAGAAAGGGAAGCTACTTTTCCTCTCTTATGAGACTAACATTTGACTTTTATACTCTAAAACACAATGGCTATGATCAACTTTTAAAAAATATCTAAAAGCCCATATTAAAAGCCAACATATAAAAGCCCTTTATGTATTCTTTGTTTCTTCCAATCCATACACCAATTAACATTTCTAATGATCCCAAATAATTATACATATAACTGCTTTATAGTCTTAAACAAAATGCACGCAAAAATCTCAAAATTCCATTGAACTCTTAGAATATTTAAGTATAAAAATATGGCATTCTCATGTCAATTTGAGCAAAAACACTAAATTTATTGATTCAGCTCTGACTAGGTTATTATTTATTATAAACTACCGTTAAACTTCATTTTTGTTTTTAACTTACTTAATGATTTCATTTTAACTTCAAATTTTGCCAAAAAATTTGTTATAAATAATATTTCCCTTTGATCAAATTAGTGTGACTTGAATATCAAAAAATACTATTCATATATCGAAAAGTACTATTCATAATCTTGGGTTTTTCAAGTGTTACCTGCCCTTTTAAAAGAATTTCATCTTTAAAATCATACTTGGGCCAAACAACTATGGATATTGCACCCTCATCTCGACTTTACTTTCCCTTGTTGCTTCTTCTAGATTATGGTGCCTCTATATCACTTTCACTAATGGAACAAACTTGTCCCTCAATTTCTTCACTTCCTTTGTTAAAATTCTCACTGGCTCTTCTTTATATGATAGGTTTGGTTGAATTTCTAATTTTTCAACTAATAACACATGTGAATGATCAAATCTACATCTCAGTAGCATCGACATATGAAAGATGTCATATATTTGTTATAGCTCTTGTGGTAATGCAAGTTAATAAGCAACTGATCCTACACGCTCTGTTATCTTGTAAAAACCGATAAACCTTAGTCTTAATTTACTTTTCTTCATAAATCTTAACACTTATTTCCATGGTGATACTTTGAGAAACACCTTATCGTTAACTACAAATTTAATATTTTTCCTCTTCAAATTAACATATGTTTTCTTTTTATCCGGTGCAGCCTTTATTCTTTCTTAAATGATTTTAACTTTCTCCTTAGCATCCTTAATCAAGTCTACTCCCATAATCTTGTTCTCACTCTAACATAGAGGAGTTCTATATTTTCTTCTATAGAATGCTTTATAAGACACCATTCCCAAACTCGATTAGTGGCTATTATTGTATACAAATTCAGATAAGGAGAGGTATTGATCCTAACTTCCCTTAAACTCAATTCCACAACTTCTTAACATGTCTTCCAACACCTAAAACAATAGATTCTTACTATAAGTACCAATATCAACTAGGTTTATTAAAGTTAATCAAGTATGAAGATTACTTGAATGACTTGCTCCGACTAGCCATCCGTTTGTGGATGGAAGGCTACACTGAAGTTAAGTGGAGTGCCCAAGGCATTATGCAATTTCTTTTAGAATCTAAAAGTAAACCTCGAGTCTTGATAAGATATTATTGATGATGGCACTCCATGAAGCTTTACAATCTCATCAATATATAACTCTATTAACTTATCAATAGAGTAATACATTCTTACCATTTTGAAATGAGTTATATTTGTCAATCTATAAATAACTACCCATATTGCATCACACTTATTCTTAGTCATATGCAATGCAATCACAAAATCCATGGTAATCTTCTCCATTTCCATTTTGGTATTGTAATAGGATGAAGCAAACCATAAGGAACTTAGTGATTTGCCTTCACTTGTTGACACACTTGGTTACAAACTTTGTTACATCTATCTTTATCCTTTTCCACTAATACTAAGGCTTCAAGCCTTGATACATCTTGATACTACCAGGATGTATAGCATAAGGTGCACTATGTGTTTCACTCAAAATATGTTTCTTCACTTCCTCAACATCAGGTATAAATAGGTGATTCTGATAATACAAGCATCAATCATTTTTAATCTCAAACTCAGAAAACTTTCCCTCTTAAATGGAACCCATGACATTTATAAGCTTGTTGTCATCCTTTCGTGCATCTTTTAGTTGCTGTAAAAGACTTGGCTTAATTTGCAAATCTTCAATCTAGCATTTATAGCCCTCATAGTTGACATAAACTTTCTGCTTAAAGCATATGTTACTACATTAGCTTTACTTGGCTGATAATCAATAAGATAGTCATTGTCTTTGATCAACTCCATCCATTTTCATTGCCTTAGGTTTAACTCTTTCTGTGTAAAAATTACTTTAAACTTTTATGATTTGTATAAACATAACAATTTTCATCATAAATATAATGCCTTCATATCATTAAATCAAAGTCAATGGCTACTAGCTCAAGGTTGTCTGTAGGATAATTCTTCTCACGTGCTTTCAATTGACTTGAGGCATATGCAACAACCTGAACTCTTGCATTAACACACATCTTAAACCATTTAAAGAAGCATTAGTGTAAATGATAAAGTCTTTCCTAGAAACTAGTTGTGTAAGGATCAATGCTTTTGTCAACATAAACTTCAATTTATCAAAGCTCTCTTAACACCTGTCATCCCATATAAAGTTAGCATTCTTACATAATAGGTGAGTCATAGGTGCTGTAATCATGGAGAAACCCTTGACAAATTGCTTATAATATCCAGCTAATCCTAGGAAACTTTTGATCTATGTAACATTTGTAGGTTGTTGCCATTCTAAGATTGCTTTTACTTTACTCGAATCAACTCGAATACCAGCTATAGATGCTAAGTGTCCTAAGAAAGACACCTTATTGAGCCAAAACTCACACTATTTTAGTTTGGCAAACAACTTCTCATCTCTTAAATTCTTTAAAATAACCTCGAGATATTGCTCATGATCATCCTTATTCTTAGAGTAGACCATAATATCATCGATGAACATTACCACAAATTGGTCTAGATGAGGATGAAAAACTCGATTCATCAAATCCATAAAGGCTTTAGAGCATTGGTAAGCCTAATGTCATTACCAAGAACTCACGGTTCTTATATCGAGTTCTAAAAGCAATCTTAGGCATATCTATTTCCTTTACTCTCATTTGGTAATACCCTAATCTCAAATCAATCTTAGATATTACCTCAACTCCTCTAAGCTGATCAAACAAATCATTAGTACAAGGCAATGGTACTTGTTCTTAATTGTAACCTTATTCAACTGTCTGTAATAATAGACAACCTTAAAAATCCATCCTTTTTCTTCACAAACAACAATGGAGCTCCTTAAGGAGAAATAATAGGTCTAATAAAGCCTTTATCTAACAACTCTTAGAATTAAACCTTTAATTCTTTATTCTATTGGAGCTATTTTGTAAAGCACTATAGAAATTGGTGATGTTTTTGAATACACCTTAATCCCAAACTCAAGGTCCCATTCAAGTGGTAAACCGGGTAACTCATCAGGGAAAATATTAGGAAATTTTGATACAATTGAAATCTAGCTTACATCGAATTCCCCCTTCCTCACATTTACCACATGTGCCAAATAAGCTTCACACCCTTTTCTAATTAATCTCCTAGACATTGTGGTAGAGATAACATTAGATAATAAATAAGTTTTTTCACCCATAACTATAATCTCTTTCCCATCAGCCATTTTGAGGGTGATCCTCTTCTATATACAATTTACTAAGGCATGATGCTTAGACAACCAATCCATACCTAAGATAAGATTAAACTCATTGAAAGGCAACTCAATGAGATCCACAGAAAAATCATATCCTTATACTATCAAAGGACATTCTTTATAGATTTTGTTCATTATCATATATTATCCTATGGGATTGCTAACCATAACATCAATATCTAACAACTCTACTTTTAAACCTCAATCATATGTACATACTATGCATATATAAGAATGCCTAGCACTTAGATCTATCAATGCTATAGTAGGCACATAAAAAATGTAGAAAGTACCAGTTATAACATCAAGTGAATCAACCTTCTCTTAGGCCCTGATAGCTTACTCCTTACTAGTGATCATGGCATAGCTTTGTTAACTATTTTTGATCTAGCCCTTTGATTACCCCTTAATCTATCACCTTTATCCTACCTTTATCCTCTAGATATGTCTTTTGCATA